>PVJA010026015.1:0-30169 GCA_004027025.1 Myocastor coypus
GAACAGGCCCAAATAAATGATCTTATAATGCACCTTAAGCTTCTAGAAAAAGATCAAGTTAATCCCAATGCCCAAAGAAGGCAGGAAATTATAAAGATCAGAGCAGAAATTCATGCATTGGAGATGAAGAGAACAGTACAAAGAAAAATGAATCAAAGAGTTGATTCTTTGAAAGAATAAATACAATTGATAAATCCCTAGCCAACATAATATACAAAAAGGAAAGAAAAAACCCAAATTCATTCAATAAAGAATGAAAAGGGAAAAAGCACTACAGACCCTAGAGGAATACAGAGGATCATCAATACTTACTTCCCAAATCTTTATACTCACAGGATGGAAAACAGAGGAAATGGACAGTTTCTTAGGTACATATCAAACTCCAAAGCTGAGCCAAAAGATCTACAAACTCTGAATCAACTAAAAATGGGGAGCAAAATTGAAAATGTAATAAAAAAATCTACCAACAAAAAAAATTCATGTCCCCATGGATTCACAGCAGAACTCCAGAAGAAATTTAGAGAAGAATTAATACCAACTTTTCGCAAACTCTTCAATGAAACTGAAAGGGAATAAATTCTCCTGAATTCATTCCTGAAGACAAATATTACTCTGATTCCAAAATCAAAGGAAGATTCAACTAAAAGAACTATAACCCAATTTTTAAAATATAGATGCAAAAATTCTCAATAATATACTAGCACACAGAATACAGCAAATTATGAAGAAGATTATACAGCATGACCAACTTGGATTCATTATAGGAATGCAAGGGTGATTCAACATATGCATATCCATAAATGTAATACATCATATCAATAGAACCAAAAACAAAAACCATAAGATCATCCCAATAGATGCACTAAAAGCTTCTGACAAAGTTCAATATTCACTCATGGTAAAAATTCCACAGATTATTGGACTAGATGATCTACATCTCTACCTGATAAAAGCTCTCCAAAAGAAACCAACAGCCAACATCGTATTAAGTGAACAAAAACTGAAAGCCTTCACTTTAAAATCATAAACAAGAAGCCGGGTGTGGCGGCGCACGCCTGTAATCCCAGCACTCGGGAGGCTGAGGCAGGAGGATCGGTGCGAGTTCAAGACCAGGCTGGGCTACAAAAGTGAGCTCAAGGCCAGCCTGAACTGCGTAGTGAAACCCTGTCTCAAAAAGACAAAAAAAATCATAAACAAGAAAAGAATGTCCACTTTTTCATTGCTATTGAGTATAGTTATGAAAACATCAGCCAGAGTAATTTGACAAGAGAGAAATAAATGTATAAGGATTGGAAAAGAAGAAAGGAAATCATCATTTGCAGATGACGTGATCCTCTACATAGAGGAACCCATTATCTCCACTAAGACTATTGTAGATTTAATTATCAAATTCAGCAATGTGGCAGGATACAAAGTCAACACCCAGAAATCAGTACCATTTTTATACACAAACAATGAACACATTAATGGAGAAATTAGTGAAACCATGCCTTTCACCATAACATCCCCCTCCAAAATGAAATAATTAGGAATAAATCTCATAAAGGACATAAAAGAGTTACACAGTAAAAACTATGGTACTCTGTGAAAAGAGAATGAAGAGGATTTGAGAAAATGGAAAAATATACCATGCTCCAGGAAAATGCCAACTTTTAGGAAGAAAAAGTCAACACAGACGTAGTTCCAAAATTACTACACAGATTCAAATCAGTGCTGATTAAAATACCACTAGTATACCTCAATGAGCTAGGAAAAAAATTCCTTGAATTGATTTGAAACTAGAAGAGACCAGAATATCAAAAGCAATCATGGGAAATAAAGTTAAGGCAGGAGATATCAGAATCCTTGGACTGAAATTATAGTATAAAGCTACTGTGATAAAATCAGCATGGTACTGGCATAGAGACAGACCTGAAGATCAGTGGAACACATTTGAAGATGCAGACCCAACTACAAACACACTCAGCCATCTTATCTTTGATATAGGTGCCAAATATACTCAGTGGAAAAAAAGGTAGCCTCTTTCATAAGCAGTGCTGGAAAATCTTACTTTCCACATGCCAAATGCTAAAACTAGACTTATACTTATTTTTATGCACAAAGCTACAATCAAAATGGATTAAAGATTTAAATATTAAAACATAAACACCACATATTCTAGAAGAAAATGTAGGTAGAAATATTAAAGACATAGGGGTAGGTAGAGAGTTCATGAACAAAAACTAAACTGCATAGAAAGTACTTCAAATAATCAGTAGCTGAAATTGCAACTTTTTGAAATGTGTCTGCACTTCAAAAAAAAATCTACAACAGAGTAAAAATAAAAACCAATGAACTCGGAAGAAATTATGACCAAATGTCCCTTCAATAAGGCCTTTCTATCTAGAATATACAAAGAACTAAAAAAATCAGGCTCCCAAACAGGATTGCTACCCCTGCTTTTTTTTGAGGTGCTGGAGCATGTAGTATTGTTTTCCAACATTTAACTTTAAGCCTATTAGTTTCTTTATGAGTTAAGTGTGTTTCTTGTATACAGCATATTGTTGGGCTCTATTTCCCTATCCACTCTGCAAGTCTACTTCTTTTAATTGGAGAATTGAGTCCATTTACATTGATGGTTGTAATTGAAATGTACTGACTTATGATTGACATTTATTTGCTACTGTTTACCACTATTTCCTCCTATATTTAGTTGGTTATTCCATTTGGTGGGATCTTTCTGTTCTCATTTGTTGAATTCGGGTCATTTTGTTCCTTCTCTAAAATATTTGTTAGAATACTGTGTAGTGTTGGCTTTGATGTCATGAAATACATTTCCTCATGTTGCGGTGACCCCAAACCAAAAAATAATTTTGGTGGCTACTTCAAAACTGTAATTTTGCTACAGTTATGATTTCAGACGGCTTTAGGCGACCCCTGTGTTTTAGTCGTTCAACCCACACTGGGGTCGTGACCCACAGGTTGAGAGCCGCTGGAGAAGTAGATACAAACACACTCAGCCACCTTATGTTTGACAAAGGGGCCAAATACGCTTACTGGAAGAAAGATAGCCTCTTTAACCAATGGTGCTGGAAAAATTGGCACTCTGCATGCTGAAAACTAAAGCTTGACTTTAGTCTATCACCACACACTAAACTAAAGTTGAAATGGATTAAATTTAGATTAGAGATCTAAATATTAAATATTAAAATGGAAATATTAAATCTCCTGAAAGAGAAAGTGGGAGAAAATCTTGAAGACATTGGGGTAGGGAAAAAATTCATGGACAAAAATCAAAATGCACATTTAACACTTAAAAGCATCAACAAATGGGACCTCCTATGGCTAAGAAGTTTTTGCACATCAAAAGAAATTATCAACAGTGAAAAGACAACCTACAAATTTCAAAAAGATTTTAACTAATAAGAACTCACACAAAGGTCTTCTATCTAGAGTCTATAAAGAACTGAAAACCATTAGGGTCCCAAAATTCAAAGACCCAATCCAAAAATGGGCATCTGAGATGAATACACACTTCTCAGAGAAAGAAATTCAGCAAGCCTATAAATACATGAAGAAATGCTCCACATCGCTAGCCATCTGTGAAATGCAAATTAAAACAATATTTAGATACCATCTCACCTCAGAAAGAATGGTTATCATAAAGAAATCAACCAGCAATAAATGCTGGACGGGTGTGGAAAAAAGAAACACTTCTCCACTGCTGGTGGGAATGCAGGTTGGTGCAACCATTATGGAAAGCGGTGTGGAGGCTCCTTAAAAAACTATAACTGCAACTCACTGCAATTAAGAAACATTGGACTATATATACAACTATGTCCTCCTAGTTCAAAGAGAAGAAAACTTTTCTTCTTCTTTTTTCAGAACCAATATCAATTGAAAATTTGTCACGTCTGCACCCTGTGCATTGTATAACATTTGTGAGGACAACAATATGCAGTGTCTCAACTACTGCAAATGTGCTACTAACATGTTTTGAAACTCTCATATTGTTATCTCTTATTAAAAGTAAAATAAATTAAAAAAATAAAGTCTCAATTTCATTAATTTGTGCTCTCATCTTTGCCATTTTCTTCCTTATACTTGGTTTGGATGTGGATTGTTCTTGTCTTTCTAGTACTTTAATAGCATCATTACATTATTTGGTATTTCTCTGTTTTTCTATTATAAGAATTCACAAATATCTTGGGAGTGCTTTCATTGAGTCTCATGGATTCTGCTATGTTGTACTGGAATTATTAGATTCTATGAACTGTCTGTTTTCTTCTTTGACCTTCTGATTATTTGAGTGTATTAATTAGGTAGTAAGTTTTAATATTTGCACTTTGTTTTGACATATTGTTTCATTGCAGTGTAACTGATAATATATATGAGATAGTTTTGATACTTTTGCATTTACTTAAGCATGCTTAACTGGTTATTATATTTTGAAGAAAGTCCCACATATTGCTGAGAAGAATGTGTATTTTCTTGGTTTTGGAAGGAAAACTATAGATTTCTATTAAGGTCTTTTGTTTGAAGGTTTCTTTCTTTTTTTAAAAAATTTTATTCATATTTTTGTTTTTTTTTCTTGTTTCAGAACCTTCGTTTATTTATTCACTCATTTTTTTTTTTTTTTTTTATGGCCGGCTCAGCCTGCCCTGAGAGCAGGGCTGGTGCAGCATGTGGTGCCAGGGATCGAACCGCGGTCCCTGAAGCCGCCCAAGCTTTCCCAAGCAGGCGCTTTAGACCGCCGAGCCATCCCGCTGGGCCCTGAAGGTTTCTTTCAACTCTGATATCTTCATTGGTCTTTTGTCTGATCAATCTGCCTCTGAGAGTGGGGTGTTGAGGTCTCCCATAGTTGTGTTGGTGTTTATCTGTTTTTTACATCCAGTAGAGTTTATGAAGATGGACACACTAGAATTATTTGTTTATTTTTATAATTATCTGGTTCTATTGAATTGTTTCTTTTTTGGTGGCCTTTTATCCTCTTTTAGAGAGTTTTGGGTTGAGTTCTACTTTTTGCAAAATTCAGATATCCTTGCTTTGTTTTGAGTTTCTGTTATGTGGAATATAGTTGTCCATTCTTTGATTTTTAAACTGTATTTCTTTTGCATTTAGTGTTTCTTGTATACATTTGGTCAGTTTTGCTCCTTGGGTCATTCTGCCAATCTGTGTCTATTGACTGGGAATTGAAACAATTCACATTGAGAGGTGCTGCTGGAAGTTATTGACTTATTCCTGTGACTGCATTATTTTTCTTCTGCTAATTCCCCCACTCCCATTTTGCTTAACCACTCAACCTGCATGGAGTATTTATTTTATTTTACTTATTGGCATTGTTACCTTCATTAGTCCTTTCTTGGAAATCCTGGAGAAATTTTTGTAGTGTTTATTTGGTGGCCATAAATTTCTGGAGGTTCTCTTTTTCATAGAAATACCTTATATCTCCATCAATTTTAAAAGAGTTTTGTAGGGTATATAAGTCTTGGTGTAAGTTATTTCTTTGGGTATTCAAATACTTCCCTTAATGTTCTTCTAGTCATTAAAATTTGTGTTGAGAAGTCTTCTGTAGTTTTAGTGAGTTTACCTTTATAAGTTATTTGTTGTTTTGCTTTAATAGCTTTTAAGATTATGTCCCTGTGTTAGGTTTTGGGATTTTTCACTGTGATGCGTTGTGGAGGGTTTCTCTTTTGATTGTACCACGTTGGGATTCTGTGTACATTAATTGTGTTTGTGTTTACTTCTTTCACTATATTTGATACATTTTATGTTATTATTTCTACATATAGAATCTCTATATTATTTGTGCTGTCTTCTGGTTTTCCTTGCTAATTCCAGTTAATGTCAGATTAGCGTTCTTTGTACCATATAGCAGCTATTGAATACAATTCTGTGTTCCCTTGTTTTTTGTACATGTATATCTGAAAAACTAGTTTTTGACCACAACTCTATTTTCTACTTCTGACACTTTGTCCTTACATTGGTCTCTCTGCTAACCATACTTTCAATATAACTTTTAATCTTTTGGATTTCTTTTTTGAACATTTTAATGGGCTCTCATTTTTATTAAACTGTTCATTGGTATTTTGTATAATTTTGTTTAGTTCATCCAGAGTTAAAAAAATTTTAGACAGAATGCAAAATGGTTTTTAAGAAAGAAATTATACAGAATTTTACTAAATAAAATAATAGAAATTGAGCAATGATTGTTGTATTGCATAATCTTATCTTCAAGATGTTTGGATTATCTGATGTAAAAATGCAAAATTGGGGGAAAAGTTATAAGAAGTTAAAAAGGAGATAAAAAATTAAGCATTAACTACTCAATTTTTTCAAAAAAATGTATTTGGTTATTACAAGATCTCAATATGCAACTTGTACTCATAGTGATCCTATTTGCAGCCTCCCCAGTGCTGGGATTACAGGCATCTGCCACCACCCCGGACACTGTGACAGGCTCAGCTCTGGGGGTTCAGCTGGCCTGACATGTGATGCTGGGGATCGAACTGTGGTCCCTGAGCTTGCTTGAGTTTGCATAAACAGGCACTTTAGTCCACTGAGTTGTCTCACCGGCCCCAAGTGCTCCTCCTTTCAACAGACCAGCAGAAATCAATCCAACATCTATCTATCTATCTATCTATCTATCTATCTATCTATCTAATCTGTTTATTTAGTATTTTAGAGCAGGGTGGGTCTACAGGATCTACAGGGTCTCACTACATTGTTCAGCCTCATAGTGATTCTCCTCTTTTCAGCTTCCCAAGCACCAGCATTTCTAATCTCAATCACCATCTCAGCATGTCCTGGTGGGGGGGGGGCAGGGCCAGCAGCAGCCAGACTTTTATTAAGGATTCTGTTTTAACATGCTCATGATGTGGCTATAATTTGTATTTCTCACTACTAAGCTGCTTTGAATGCTGATGGGATAGTCATACATGCATGGCCAGTGGCTCAAGGTCGTGGTAACACATTAAAAAGCCCTTTGGGTGACTGTAATATATACTCAGGTTTGAGTCTTATTGCCCTACACCTAACACTGTTCCTCCCTAGTTAGATCCCAAAGCCTTAAGCCAAGTCTACCTATCATGATGGATATTTATTGCCTTGTTGCCTGCTTAGTTGTGGCCTGCCCCATTATATCTTCTTATTAACCTTGAATTTCCTTTTCTACCTATATTTTCACAATTGTTTATATTTTGACATGTGTTGCTTGGCTTTCTGTAGGACTGAGCTATATACTGAGAATAGAATTTTAGTACTAAAACAAGGAAAGTTTCAGGCAAACTGGGATGGCACAAACACATTACTACATTCAGTATGCTAGTTTATAGAAAAACGGACAGATAGCAGGATTTTTTAAATTAAAATTTATTTATTTATTTATTTACATATAGTACAGAATTTCAAAACCAGAAAAATTTAACAATGGTTATATTGCAAATTTTCATCATTGGATCAGTTTAGATTAATAGATATTGGTGTATAAGATTGATCAAACAATTAAACATTAACACTTTCAATAAACATTAATTTTTTTTAAACAGTTGACACACTGCACAATGTCCTCACAATAGTTATACAGAGCACAGTGTGTGGGCATGACCCACATTCCTATTGATGTTGCTAAGGAAAGAAAAAAAAATTCTTCTTTTTGAATTAAGAGGAAGCAGATGCATACAGTCCAATGTTCCACAATTGCAGTGGGACACCAGTGAAACTTGCAACATTGGAAGCTATTGATCCACGCCTCCTACAGCTTATCTCACCAATCTAGCTCTGCGTTTCATGTCTTGTAATTAAGCTTTTTTGCTGGGTGATCAAGGGCAAGTCAAAGCAAGACCTGTATAATAAAACATTCATCTTTTGTATCTTCCAAGGTCAAATCTCCTCAGGATCAACTTTGGAGCCATGTACAGTGCTTTGTAGAGCTGTTGTCAGTGTCAGCCTTTGGAATGAGTCACAGCCATTGCTTGGCCAGTTTGCTTTCTGTGAAAGCCTGTGAGAATGTTTTTCTCTGGGTGACTCTCCTTAGACACACTATAGTTTATTTTTCCCTTTCCTCTGAGGTCCCACAATCTCCTTGACCAGAAAATTTGGGACACCTCTGAGTTATAGCATATTACAGCACAGGTTCTCTTATGTAATAGCAGGATTTTTGACTCTTCAAGATTTTCAACCAAAATAAACAAAAGCAAAAAAGGAAGACTTTAGTTATGAGATGCAGGCACGCTGTTTGTATACTTGAGTAATTTTCAGCATCAAACAGCTGACATTTCAACCAGGACTCTTCATATAACAACTCCAGTGGAGTCTAGCTGTAAGAACGAACTGTGTTATTTGATCTCAGGCAAAGTACTGAACTTTTGTTTTGTCTGTACTTGGAATGATAACATAAATTTCCTTTAATTACATTTCAGAGGAAGAGCTAAAGATAAATGAGATTAAGTAGTGTCTACAAAATTATTCTGCTTCTTGGATGGTTGCTATATAAACATGTGATTTTACTAGCAATAACAAACTCATATACAGATACTTCCCAAAGAGAACACAGTATCTTTTGCAAGATATGAGATGAAATCAAAGGTAGTTTCTGATCATTCCAGATGGAATGGACTTCTTTCGAATCCCTCTAGGGCTTACAGTCTAGAACAAAGTTTTAGTTTTGATTGCTCATTAGAGTCACTTGAATAACTTAAAAATTACCCTCTCTGAAACCAGCACAAATTAGTGTCAAGGCTTCCTCTTTTCCTCCAAGGGAAGATTAAATTGTTCTCCTCTGGTCCCAACATCCTGGTGGTCTTAAATCTACCAAGAAATTTCAAATGTTCAGCCAGCTTTGAGAATCATGAGTCAAGAAATAATTTTCAAACTTCAGTCCTAAACATTGAAGATACGGTAACCTTTAGAAAACTTAGAAAACTTCAGTGCTGTTATTTATTTTTTTGGTAGCATATACCACATGGTTGACAGATGGTCAGAATATAGGAGGTAATGAAGGTGTATTAATTGAAGTTTGCATTTTTGTGTCCCTTTATTGACAGTAGTTTTAGCTTTTTCAGCACAGGTCATGAGGCTCTATGATTTGGGGTTTCTGTGAAAAATATGGATGCTCCTATTCACCTTGACCTAGTGAAACAGAAGAGCTCAGTATATGTCTCCATAGTGTCCATATCCTCAATTAGTGTTCTAATTGTAGGAAGATAACTCCACATTTTGATTGGTGTATACTGGTTGGCCCAGTAAAAACAGAAATCTGCCGTAAACTTTAGAATGTACCAAGCAAAAGAAATTAGCAGAATGCATTGTGACATCCAATCCAATGATTTTGTTCAATTGTTTTTTCCTCTTATGACTCAGTTTCTGAGTTTTGATTGAGCAAACTATTTTTTCTTTTTCTTTTTTATTACTTTTAATAAGAAATAAAAATGTGACAGTTTCTAAACTCATTAGTAGTACATTCCCAATAATTGATACAATGCATATTGTTGTCCTCATAGTAGATATACAGAGTGCAGGGTGTAGACATGACAGTTCTTCTAATCATTACTTTCCCTTAACTACCCAGCAGAAAAGTTTAGCCATGAGGCATAAAACATAAAGTTAGATTAGTATACTGAGCTGTAAAAGGCTTAAATCAACAGCTTCCAACATTGCCAGTTTTGCCAATTAACTCACTACGAGTATGGAACATTGGACTATGTGTACAATTAGTTTCTCTTAGTACAATAAGATGAATATTTTTGTAACAATAATGATTAAACAAACAATTATCAATTGAGTTTCCTGGGTGTTATCACAGCTTCAGAAAGACGATGAGATTTCCTTCTGAAACAATAAAAAATCAAAGACTTTTTGATACACTAAAGTTGTCAAAATCCTTTGGTAATATAGTTACCATCATGACAGGTCCACCCTTCTTGCAGCAAAAGGCCAAAATAAGCCAAGGCCTACAGCAGTCATCTACCAAACTAGCCCTGTTACTCTGTTTACATGACAGTGTGTTCATTTAGCTCTTTAGCCACTGCTCTTTCTGGAGGAGCCAATTTTTTCAAAGTTGATTTTTGTTTTCTGATCTATGCCAACATTCCAGTCACATGAGAAAATATGAACTGGTTTGAACCCCAAATTCAAAGTACTATTTGTACTACAAACATGTTATAGTTGTCAGCTAGCAATACACAAACACATTGGGAAGGGGAGATGGAAGTTGAATGGACACTCTTTCCTGGGATTGACTGCCAGGTGGAATGCTACATTTTTGAAGGTCCAGCCAAATAGTAATTGGGTTCCCCAAAGTCTGCTGTATCCAGTCCTTACAAGACAAAGTTTTGCTCATGCTAATTATAGTAGCTCAGCTAGATAATTAAATAAAATCTTTAGTAACAATTGGGGAAAGGAAAGCCTCCAGCTAGAATTCCTGAGCTTTTTTTTTTTTTTACAACAAAGTCTGTCTACCAACCCAACAATTATGAGGGCCTAGGGACATTTATATGTATAAAAGTACACTGTTACACTTTTATGGTGTGGCTTATTTTAAGGAAATAAACTAGAAAAATTCTTCACATATTTCATTCCACAAATGTTCTATAAAATTCTTCCTGCATTTGGCCTCTTATAATATCTTTTTTACAATGTGAGCCAAGAAATTCAGTATTTTTAAAGGCAAATTAATATTTCATATAATTATGATTTAAATTGTGGTAGCTTTAATATTGTTATAATACTTATAACATAATTGCCAGCTAATTAAAGTAATTTACCTCATTTTCTGCTTAATTTAACTGATATCATTAGGTAAATTTTTAAGTGCTGCAGAAATGAAAGAATGCTTTCTACATCCCAAATGGTGTATTAGAAATCTCCCTGAGTGCTTCTAAAACGATTGGCTCCACTGTAATATCAAGTAGAAAAATGACTTTTCAGAGTGAGCTAACATGGTTATTGGAATTTTGAAATAGGAGGAAATATCCGTGAAAAGTGAATTGAAAATGGATATTCTATAGGTTAGAATAAATCTCACCTTTGCAGTTATCTTTTTTTTACTTATTGTCGTATTTGTGCTTATTTGTTTATTAAATCCTCCAGTAGGCACTATTTCAAACTTTTAATACACAGCTCCAAAGAGATGGACAGTAAAATAATCAGAATAAATTACTAGTGATGGTTTCAATCAGCAAATAGGGCAATGTTTTGAAATATCTTCTAATGTGTAAAAAAAAAAAAAACCCTCCTAAATTATGCTTTACCTTGAATACATTTGATTATATTAAAGTTCATTGAGAATTGAGGTGCCAACATATTCTAACAGCAAATAGATGTCAAGTCTGTTGGTCTTATTATTGGGGGTTAGAGTAGGGACCATAGAAATTCTTGGGTCTTCTAAAACTGAAAACAGCAGAGCATTTTAGTGATCCTTTTCAGGCAAATACTTTAGCCCCTTTTCTTTGGCATTTTGGCATTGGACTTTCCTTTAGGTTGTTAAGATAAAGGTTTATGATGGTCGAATGGTGTTTATGGTTGTTTTTGCTTTCTGAGGCAGGGTCTCACTATGTAGTATATGGTAGCCTTGATTTGTGGCAATTCTCCTTTAACAGACTTCCAAATGTGCACTATTATGCCTTTTTAAATGGCATGAATCTATAGGTAATGTTTTTCTTCCCATTTCCTTGGACCATGAAAAATACCCTTGTATTTACTGAGCATTTATTATGAGCTATTTTTTTTTTACATACATCAACTCATGTAATTGCTTCAGGAAGATTACTGAGTTTGTGCTTATCTGATTTTTTACTTTCAAGAGAATGAAAATAACACAAATTAGAAACAATACAGAATTTTAAAAAAACCCAAGATGATACCAATTAAACAGTAGTGGTTATATTACATAATGTAGTCTTCAAAGTAGTTTTTCAATCATGTTTTCCAGTAGGCATTATTGTAGACTTTTAATATCCAGCCCCAAAGAAATAAACAGTACAAATAATCAGAATAAATTACTAACAAACGCTCCAATCAGTTTTTATTGTAGTGCCTACTGAACAACTTAATAATCAGACAAACAGTAGTACTAGGTTAGGAAACACACTCAGAAAAGTTAAGAATCTTGTCTGGTAACTTTCCTACTTGATGGAACACTATACCTTCAGACTGGACTTTCTTCTTCTGGATTGTACACTCCAACTGTGAAGCAAGGGAAGGCTAGATTCATAATAGGGTTTAGAAGGCATCAATAAAACAAAGAAATGGGGAGGGAAGGAAGAGGTGAGTCCTTATTGATGGGGCTCGGAAGGAGCTTAAAAAAATAACAGTGATTCCCTGTGAAACTCAAACCACTCCGTGGATTTGTGTTATGTACTTTACTACTTTCCTTAGGAGGTATGGAATTATCAATATGAGGAAACCACTTGGTTTGAGACTCTGAAAAGAGAAACAGACGTATTGAATATGGAGTGTTCAGACAACAAGGATAATTTTTGGCTCTACATTGTAAAATATGAGTTACAGAAGATACCTCTGCACTTTGTATTTCATGTATAAGATCAAAGAAAAACATATAAGACTGTATTTTAGCTTTCCCATATTTTTATGAGACAAAGAAAATATACTAGGGTAAACATTTAAAAAATAAGAATTATTAATACAGTAAATGGAAAGCTACATGTTTTAAAGTGTTCATATGCCATAATGAAATCTGAACATTTTCCCATATGTTTAGCTTTTTATAAGCTATAAAAGTGAGCTAAATTGCCAAAAGAATTCTTGAGATTTTGATAAAGTACATATACATCACGATTTATGATGTGTATGTTGGCAGTTTAACCTGCCATATTCAATCCCTGAAATCAGATCATTTGCAATATATTAAAAGCCAACATGATATTTCTATGGCGTTTTAAAATAAGAGCTCATTAACGAAAAAATCATGAACCCTTGGTGCACTGCAGATATTGAGTAAGGCTTTGTTATGACTTTTTAAAGAAATCTTTGGAGATTCAGTATGGAAAGTTAAATCATTCACTCACTAGATGTTCAATAAACTAGCAGATTGGCCAACTATTTTCATGATTTGAGTTAACTGAAATCTTCAACTATGTATCTTTTACTTATACGTAAATCAAAAAAGTTAAATTATTTGTATATAAAGCACATAAAATTACTTTATATATGAAGATAGATTCAAAGAACCAGGACTTTTTTTTTTTTAATCTAAAAAATTCAATGCTTGCTATTTGTTTAGAAGAAACATTTTGACTCTGCAATACAAAAGACTGTGTTTCCTTACTTCATGGGTACTCAACAATACCCATATAGTTTTACTTGAGGCTTTTCTATACCCTATTATTTGCTGGCTTTTTCTTAGTAACTACCAAAGATTCAAGAATTCTCCATTTCTTCAAGTATTCACTAACTAAGGGTAACTAAAACATTAATGACTGATTATAGATAACCCACAGTTCCCAGGCTTGGGAATGGTAGAGAAGGAACATGTAAGAAGGGACATTACAAATATAGAGGATAGGTCAACATACCAAAAAGTATCTTTTAAATGAGCAAGAACATTCCTCTATAATTATGTTACTTTTGATGCTAGGAGATGAATGTTAAGGCTCTTTTCTATGTTTCTGTCCACATCTTTATATGAGTGACCCAATGTGGTTTGAGGTACATAGGAACACAGCAAATTTTTGCTTCAGTGTGATGAGAGATTGATGGTACTGACAGAGCCGTACATAGTTTCACAGATTCTGATGGTAGTCTTACTTGGTTCTGGTCAGCACATTATAGAATTTAACTGCAGCAAGCTTATCATATGTCAGTTTTTCCCTACAACTGTCTCAGAGTTCTTTTTTTTTTACTTTTTGAGACAGGTCTTGCTATGCAGTTCAGGCTGGCCTTGAGCTCATTTTTGTAGCCCAGGCTGGTCTCGAACTCACACCAATCCTCCTGCCTCAGCCTCCCAAGTGCTGGGATTACAGGCATATGCCACCACACTTGGCTTATCTCAGAGTTTGGATGGGCTGAAAATTCCTAAGGATAGTGGGTCAAGAGAAGGAAACAAAATAAAACAAAACTATAAAGTGGCTTAGAGAGGGGAGTGTTTCTGCCTATAGTTTACTTTATATTTCTGTTTACACATACAAGTTGCCAAGAGACTTAATAGATTATTTATCTAAACAGGAATTCTATAAGAATATATTCACTTGATTTCGTCAATGGACAAAGAATTGCTTGAAGGATGTAAATATCATAAACAAGGTGACACACCTATTAAATAGGGATCAATGATTTAACATAACATTGATAATTTTGATCACTGTGCTGTGTATTTCTTTTTTCCTTTTGGAAAATAATTATGTTTGGATGAGGAGAGGGTTACATTACTTCTAGGGAACTAAAGCCGAGAGAGTGCATTTTGTAGATCATACTTGTAGCAAGCAATGCACGAGCTTTATTAGACAAAAGCCTTTGCAGGTGGGGTTTGGTGGTGCATTTCTATATTCCTAGAACTCAGGAAGCTGTAGCAAGAGGATCACTGAGTTCAGGGCTAGCTTGGGCTACATAGCAAGTTCAAGGCTGTCTGAACTGTATAGTAAGACACTCCCCACTCCAAGGAAAAAGTCTTTTTAGTTACCTGAACTGAATAGGAATCACACTTTTGTCTTTTTTTTCTTTTTTGAGAATCGATTTTTTTTGTGTTGTTTATGCTGGTTCTAAACTTGTTATCTTGAGTGATCTTCCTGCCTCAGCCTCTCAAGTAGCTGGGGTCGCAGGCATGTGCCACCATGCCTGACTGTATCAGATTTATGAGACAGGCTATCACTACATTACCCAGCCTAGTCTTTGATTTATGGTCCTTCTACTTTAGCTTCCTGAATTATATACATGTGTCACCACACCATTTAGACATTCTTAAAGTCCTAATTGCACCTATACAATACAAATTGGAGTTGAATTTTAACAACTTCTCAATGCAACCTAAGTTGGGTAATTCCAGAAGAAACACCACTTTGCATTTTCCCATCTTGTTATTTAGCTATCATGCAAAGTAGAAAACACCCAATATGCATAAGTTCCACACATACTCAGACTGGTCTTCAAATGAAATTATATTAGTATATTTCAGCATATTCTATATTAAGAAAGATTTGGGTGCTTTTATCTGTACATTTGTTGGATCATCACATGGAGTCAGGAGTTGGCATCAGTTTTGTTCCTCAAAGCTGCTTATAGATAGTGGCAGGCTTCTTTCCACACTGACTTTCTAAGAAGCTTCTGCAGATCTATTTGGCTTTTACTTGGAGTAATTAAAATATTAGTAACTGGTGTTAATGACATTTTGGAGTTAGGTTTCAGGGTAAGATTGCAGATCAGAAAGTGTAACTAGTGGATTTTGTGCTTTTGGTGATGGTTTAGGCTTCCTCTTTTTATCAGCACACTGTGTCTTCCTCAATTTCATAGTGAGTAGAACTTTAACTGTTATCTATGTGAGTCCACCCTTTCTTAATGCTTCTGCCTTAAAATACTTGAAGAAATTAGATTTTTTTTTGAGACAGAATCTCCCTATGTAGTTCAGTTTCAGTATGTAGCCCAGGCTAGACTCAAGCTAATAGCAAACCTGCTGCCTCAGCTGCCTGAGTGTCTGACACAAATGGCCCAGGAGTAGAAGGAGCAATTGAGAAGGGGCATTGTGCTTGCCACTATCAAAGGCTCATTTCCTTCACCCTATCAGACATATATCAGTGACTCCTTGATGCAATTGATGATCTTAATGAGATCCTTCATTTCTGTTCTTCAGTGACTCCAGAAGGTATAGGTTTTGCAAAAATGAATATCTCAGTTTATGCATTTCAATTTTAAATCTAGAATTAGAAAGTGTGTAAGCATTTTCCCTCAACAACAGAAATATGCTCCCACTTTGTCTTCGTTTTCTGGCCCTATACCTATCATGGTGATATCATCTATGTTTTTTTTTTTTAATATTTAGTACAGGGTCTACAGGGTCTCACTATGTAGATAAGACTTGTAGTGATCCTCCTGTTTTCAGCCTCCCAAGTGCTGGGATTACAAGTGTGCACCATCATATCCAGTCATCTATGGTTTTGATTTAAATGATTATTAAATTAAAAAAAAACATGCACTATTTAGCTTTGACATACTATCTTTTAAATAATCTATTATATTCAGTACTTTCTTCATTAGATTTCATTTTAAAATTTTTGGATGCGTTTTTGAGAAATTATTTCTCAAGTAATGAACATATAAGCTTTCTCTATCCTTCATGCTTAAATATGTTCTTACTCTGAGTTTGAAACTTAGCTGGGACCAGTATTCTAGGTTCAATGCTGATGTTTCTTTAGAATTTTGAGTATGGTCTACATATGTCAATATTTTATGGTACCCAGGTTTCTATTGAGATTCCAGACCTTTATCTAGTTCTCATGCATTAGTACATTATCCCTCTCACCCTCATCCCCCAGAAATGTTCAGATTTCTCTTTTAATTGGGTTTTATAAATTTCATGTGGATATATTTTGCTGTGGATCTTTGATTCACTCTGCTTGGCATTTAATCCTCCATTTGAATGAAAAGGTTCAGCAGTCTCTTCAGCTCCGTGTGTCTTCAGTGAGTTTGTGACGTCACCTTTTTATTGCCATTTTCTTCCTGAAAATGGTAATTAACCCCTACCAGACGACCACTGGGACAACTTTTATCTCTTCAGGCTTTTTGTCTCACTTTTCTTTTAACCTCCCAACTCACCCGTTCTTTACCTATCTATGTTCTATTTCAAATGCCTTGTTAGAAAATTTGAAGGTAGAATGCTGTTTAATAGTTGCTGTTGCTGCACTTCCACTTCTGTCCAGACAAGAGACATGAGTGCCAGGCCAAGCGGCAGCCACAGCACCGATGCTGTGACAGCGTGGAGCAGCCAGACACAAGGAGAGCAAGCTGAGGAAGAGGCAAACAGCCCCAAGAAGGACAGGAAAGTCAGCATGAGCAAAAACTCCAAGCTCCTCTCCACCAGTGCCAAGAGGATTCAGAGGAGCTGACCAACATCACTCAGGACCCTCTGCCTACCTGGGGCGCTGGTCCTAAAAGTGACGACATTAATGAGTAGGGATCTACCATTGTAGGATCCCCAGGATCTGTGTATGAAGGAGACATATTCTTTTTGGATATCACTTTTACTCGAGAATACCCCTTCAAATCTTCGATGATTACATTTCAGACAAGAATCTATCACTGTAATATTAACAGTCAAGGAGCTATTTGCTTGGACATATTGTAAGATAATTGGAGGCCAGCACTATTTCTAAAGTCCTCCTTTCTTTTTTTCTTTTCTTTCTTTCTTTTTTTTTTTTTTTTTTTTTTTTTTTTTTTTTTTTTTTTTTTTTTTTTTTTTTTTTTTTTGCCTTTTTGAGACAGGGTCTCACTATGCAGTACAGGCTGGCCTTGAGCTCACTTTGTAGCCCAGGCTGGTCTCGAACTCGTACCGATCCTCCTGCCTCAGCCTCCCGAGTGCTGGGATTACAGGCATGCGCCACCACGCCTGGCTAAGTCCTCCTTTCTATCTGCTCAGTTCTTCCAGACTTTAACCCTGCCAAACGTTTGATGGGAAGCATTGCCACTCAGCATATAATTAACAGAGCAGGACATGACAGACTGGCCAGACAATGGGCCAGGAGATACACTGCATAAATTGACTTGAGTTTTCATAATTCTTACATTATTTGTCACAGAAGAGAGGTGCTTATGACTTTGAAGGGAAATGGGAGTGTGGGAGTTGCTAATGAGTAGGGTATTTCGTGATCATGGTATCTCCCCTGCCAGGTAAGTATTGAGTAGGGTATTTCTATAACAGATATTATTCAGTCTTATTCCCTAAGGCTTTGTTGTAACTTAAGGTATCTTGCTACAGTAGACAAAATTGGTGTTAGTACTTTTTATTCATTTATTTTTTTTGAGAGAAAACAATATATTTGGGCATTAACTGTGTACTGTACCTTTTTATTATAAAAGATTCAATCATCACAGCAACAATAGTAATCATTAAAAAAAATCAGAAACATGTAACAATAAACTGAAATAAAATCAGGATGTTCCGACAACAGTTGTGTGTTCATTTTGAGAAAGACCTGTAAGAAGCTATATTAATTGCCATCTCTTCCCCCTGGAAAACCTGCCACAAGTGAAAACTCAACCCTACAGAAATGCAAGTCCACTTTATCTGCACCCCAATACCCCGTCTTGTTGGGAGGTGCTTTGGGACAGGCCTGGATCCTACTGAGGACCACACAGCACGTAAGTGTTGTTCTTGGCACAGGGCATATTAGTGCCTGAACGCTGCTTACAGAGGGGTGAGGGCGCTCCGTGGCCAAAGCTGTGCTTAGCAGGCCCCTGGCCCTGGGTTTGATCTCTAGCACCAAATGAGGAAAGTTTATTTTTAACTCTTAGTTCCACTTCTAGGGGAGACTAAATCTCCTCTTCACCTCTTATTTGCTAAAAGAGGTGGCTAGACCTCAAATATTTAAAACTGTCTCCATGAGGTTGTGGTTGGTGTTTAAATCACTTTTTGTTTAGCACATCATAAAAATTTACATTTATTTCTTTCAATGGCTCTGTCTAAAGACCCCTCAGTGCATTAAAATAAAAACAAAAACAAAAAACACACACAAAAAAACCCCAGACCCCAGGCTTTGAAGGCTCTGTAATCACAGAGACACTTTGGAGCCTGGAGTTCTCTTGACACTTCTTTCTTTCAAAGTCCAAGTTAAGAGGAACTTGGGGTTTCTTCACCACCAACCACCCTGTAAAAGAAGAGGACTGGTTGTCTCATCTGGTCTTAAATGATAACCAGTAAAGACTCAGAAAATTCTTAGCAGAGCCATCTTCTCTTCCTGCCAGGTCTGGGAGATTCGGCCAGCAAGGACAGCTTGTTTCTTTCTGTGTTTCTAATCTTCCTCAGGAAGATTGTATTTTATCCAGGCTCTCAGCTTCTCCCAGTGTACTTTGCCTCTTTCTGAACTTGGAACTTGAAGCCAGATGAAAACTAGAAATGACTGCCCAGATTTCACGGAAATGTTAACAGTTCTGGCATCAGCCTGGGACTTGACCAATGTGGGATGTCTTTGTGGAGGGGACTCAAGGAGGCTAGTGCTTATTTTCTGGATTAAAAAGGATTTCCTTCCCACTTGAAGGAAAAGGGGTTCTCTGACAGAAGGCTTAGGAGCTATCTCTGTCCCACATCTGTTTTGCAGAGTTTTCTAAGGAAATGATAGTCTTAGTACCTTTCAAAAGTCATTAGTTAGTCCTACAATATTGGCTGCAATGGAGTATGGAAAAGAATATACACTTAGACATTTGAATTCCATGGCTTGTAGTACATAATTTTTAAACAGCTTAATTTGTACAGGTTACACACATGTTCATTTATGTAAAGTCACTGTAAACTTTTTGGTTTTAAAAATTTGAATTTATTTGTCCCCTTCTTAGAAGTGAACATGTATATTTAACAGAGTATTAATACTCATCATATATAGTATGTAAATATATATATATGTATTAGTTGTAACTATAAGACACCATGTAGGAAATCAATAGTTAATGTATTTTTTTCTTGGTCCTTTAAGCTTTTATTTATTTATTCATTCATTCATTTGACTGAGAAAAAATAATAGAATAGCATGAAACAAGTTAAATTAAGGTTAGTAGGATGTTTGCAATAGTTAATATATTGCATATTGTTATCTTCATAGTGGTAATTCAGAGGACAAGATGGTGACATGATATCTTGTCTAAACAATACTAGTACAAACATTTATTCTCAGTGAACTAAGAGAAAGTAGCTGTATACCTATCCTGAAGTAAGTAACATGCAGTACTGGGTTGTCTAACAACTGATAAGAAACCCTCACCAGACAGGATCTTCATCTCAGGAAGGATGTGGTAGCTCGTTTGCTTTAAACACTGGACCAAACCCCACCTTCATATATTTGATCAGTTTCCTAGCCTCTTGGCTCCCAACATATCCCCCTTTTTCATTTTGTTTTTTTCTACACTTAGAGAAGCTGTATTTAGAGAAGTCATTAAGGGATCTTTTCATACTTTCAGTCTAAAGCTTGTAGCTACTTAAATTCCACAAAATTATCCAATATAACCTAATAGTGCATAATAATAGTGGTTGTCTTAGTTATTGTACTGTCATTGTGGGGACAAATAGCCAACACACAAACTTAGGGAAGGAAAGGTTTATTTAGTTCACAGTTACTGGAAGTTTCATAATTTAAAGCGGCCTGAATTACATAGCAAGACTTTGAGATTACGTCACTGTGCCCAGGATGATTCACTCCATACCTCCCAGAGACCGCCACCTGAGGTGCATGGAGTGGGGAAAACTCTGGCAGCGTGTGCTGTCAATTTAACAGTTTGTGCCTCTCTTGGTCAACACACCTCAAGCCACGACCTGGTGCTTTGGCTCCACCCCTCGAACTGTGCGCTTCACAGCCCCATGACTTACATGAGGCTTTGATACAACTGATACAAACCATAACAGTGGTTTGTCAGCAGATCTAGGAATTGTCAAAAGTTGTTTACTTGAGCCTTTTAGAGCTCAATGTATTAATATGGCATTACTTTTTATATATCATGGTTATACTTTTCGGCTGGATGGATAAGACCAAGTTAAAGCAAGACCTACATAACTAAAAATGTAACTTTTGTATCTGACAAGATCAGTCAAATCCCCTCAGGATTTACACTGGAACAATGTAAAGCAAATTGTAGATCTTTTGTCAGTATTAACTATCTGGAGGAGTCACGGCCATTGCTTGACCAATTTGCCCTCTGTGAAAGCCTGTGAGTAATTTTTCACTCTAGGAGACTCTCCTTAGGCACACTACACATCATTAATCACTTTCCTCTGTGGTCTCATGAACTCCATGATCAGAAAATTTGGGACATCACTAGGCTATAGGATGTTACAGTGCAGGTTCTCTTATGTTCTGAGTCCTCACTGATCTTGAAGTGCTAGGGCCAAAATATTGTCTATGATTGTAGCTCTTCTGTTTCTTTAATTTTTGATCTGGAAACTTTAGTTGTTAAATATCCAGAAGAGAAGATTGATGATATTATTATACTATATCAGAGATGGTTGAACATATTGTCACTATTTATCTGAATATTGATTACCTTAGACATAATATAAAATTGTTATTTTTCAGCAACTATGGATATTCCAAACTTTTAGTCCCTGTAGAATGTGAAAATAATAAGTGCACATTTTACACAGAAATTTAGAAATCCAACTGTATACAACACTGTAGCAGGACAATTCCATGATTTTTCTTTCTTGTCTTTTCTTTTCTTTCACTATCTTTTAAAAAAAACTTACTTTAAAGAGAGTATAGCAATAATTGGTATAACATTAGAAGCACTGTACATTTAGGTGACCAAAATTGTAGGCATTTCAAGCACGGTTTTAGTATTACACATTGCTGTCCTCAGTGTAGTTGCTTATTTCACAGATATCAGCAAATAAAGTTAATCATTGTGAGAATTATACCCATTAACTGCTATTTTCAAAAGCCTGATGGAGATTATTAGGACCATTGCCTTAACTGTCTTGTTCAAACAGATAAATGGTTTTGCCCCTGCCATATTTCCTAACTTTTCTCCAGTCTCTCTCTTCATTGTTTAAACCTTAAGTTCTCACTTTCCAATTAATTGTGCTACGCATTTCAATTTTTATTTCTGCTTTTAAGTTCTTTCACTAGGGAGACTATACGATATTTACACATGTGTGTCTGGTTTATTTCACTTACAAGTATATTTTCAAGTTGCATTCACTTCTGTATGTATTACATTTACAGATTTATGTATGTTGAACCATATATATGTTGAACCATATGTATGTTGAATCCTGCCTGTCATAGTGTATAATTTTCTTGATAATTTGCTGTATCCTACTTGCTGGGATTTTATTGAGAAGTTTTGACAGTGAAAGCATCATATCTATTTCATCCATTCCTCAGTGATGGGCAGTTTGATTGTTTCCAAGATTTGGCTATCACAAATTGCTCTGCCATGAACATAGGCATGCATTTATCACTATGATTCGATGCCTTCAGTTCTTCAGGGAAAATTCCCAGTAGGGGGATAGCTGGGTTGAATGGTGTTTCCAGTCTTGTTTTTTTGTATTTCATTTTCTGTTATTGAGTTATTGAGAGTTCTTATATCTTCTTGATTCAATTCTGGTAAACTGTACCTTTCTAGGAAGCTGTCCATTTCATCTGTGTCTTCAATTCTGTGAGAGTAAAGATTCTCAAAGTAGCTATTAATGATGTTCTGAACCTCTATTTGGTCTGTGGTAATTTAAACCTTTTCACTCCTTATCACTTGAATTTGGGTTTATTTATTTCCTCTTTTTGATGAGGTTAGCTAGGGGCTTATCAATTTTATCTAATCTTTGAAAGAACTGGGGCTGGGGAGATAGAAAGAACCAGCTTTTTGATTCATTAATTCTTAGTATTGTTTTCTTTGTCTCTATTGAATTAGTTTCTCCTCTAATCTTTATAATTTCCTCCCATTTTTGATCTTTAGGTTTAGTTTGCTTTTCCTTTTTCTAGATGATTTAGGTACAACATTAGAGTATTTATTTGTTCTTGTTGTGTTTTCTTAATGTATGAGTTCAGAGCTATAAATTTTCCTCTAAGAACTGCTTTCATTGTATTGATTGTGCTTGAATTTTCATTAAATTGTAGATATTGTTTAATTTCTTGTTTAATTTTATCTTTAACCTATTGGTTGCTGAGGAGGGTGCTGTCTAATTTGCATGTGTTATGTTCATGTGTTATGAGGTTCTTGTGGTTTCTTTTGTTATTTATTTACAGTTTCACTGCACTGCAGTCAGATAATATGCATGAGAGAATTTCTGTTTTCTTGCGTGTACTTAAGCATGACCAATGGAATACTATGTGGTCTATTTTAGAAAATTTCTTGTATGCACCTGAAAAAAATGTGTATTCAGAAGTGGTCAGGTGGAACGCTTTATATATATCCACTAAGTCCTGTTGTTTCAAGTTCTTATTCAGATCTACTACTTCTTTTCTAATTTTTTGTCTGCTTGTCCTATCATTTTGGGATAAAGTTGTGTCAAGTTTTCCTGTTAAGGTTGTGGTATTAAATAATAGATTTTTCATTTCCATTGAGAGTTTTCTCATATAACTTGGTGCTACCTTGTTGGCTGCATAATTTATTAGTGTTATCTCTTTGTCTTGAATTTTCCCTTAAGCAGTATGCAGTGGCCTTCTTTATTTTATTTGATCAGTCTTGGTTTGAACTTTAGATTGTCTGCAAACAGGATTGCTACCTTGATTTTTTCTGAGGTGGTGGTGTATGTAGTATTGTTTTCTATCCTTTGACTTTCAACCTACGAATTTCATTATGAGTTAAGTGTGTTTCTTATATACAAAAGAGTATTGGATTTTGCTTCCTAATCCACTGTGCCAGTCTATTTTTTTAATTGGATAATTAAGACCATTTACATTGATGGTTATAATAAATGTATTGACTTATGATTGACCTGCCTTTTACCTACTGTTATTAACCCTCTTTTTTCCTGTGTTTAATTGGTTACCCTATTTAGTGATTTTTTTTCTGTTCTCACACTGAAAATATTTTTCAGTAGTCTGTATAGAGTTGGCTTGGACATCATGAAATTATGTAGTTGTTCTTTGCCATGGAATTATTTCACTTCTCCATCAAACTTGAAAGAGAGTTTTGTGGGGTATAGCAGTCTGGGCTGGAATTTGTTTTCATGGAGGACTTGAAGTACTCTATTGCATGCTCTTCTTGACTTCATGGTTTTTGAAGAGAAATCTGCCATTATTCTGATGGGTTTTCCTTTAAATGTGATCTTTTTCTTTTTTTCTAATGGCTTTTAGTATATTATTTTTCTGCTGAATTTCTGGGATCTTGACTATGATATGTCTGGGTGTGTTTTTAGTTGGGTTGATGTTGTTTGGACTTCTGTATGCTTCAGTTAACTGGATGCTAGATTGTTTTCTCATATTAGGGAAGTTTTGTGCTATTATTTTACACCACATTCTTTTTATATCATTTGTATTGACTCCTTCTTTCTCCTTGATGCCTGTTAGTCTCAGGTTGTTCATTTTTGCATCATCTTGTAGATGTTATTTTTTTCCTGTATGTTGGTTGTTTTTAAGAGATCCTTTTTTTTTGCCTTTTTACTAGCTGCAACTGTGTCTTCAAGATCTCAAACTCTATCTTCACTTTCATTCACACAGTGTTGCCAACTTGTGATTGAGATTTATTGTCCTGTATATCTCTTTGAAACTGCTTCATATAACCTATTTCCTATACTGCTCATTCGAGGATTCCATCATTTTTCTATTCTCCTTTAATTTTTTTTTACTAATATCTTGTTTAGAAGCATTTATTAAGTCTTTCATTATAGTTATACTTTCTTTTTCTACTTCAGAGATTATTTATTTTTTATTATTTTTAGTAGAAACAACAATGTGACAGTTTCAAATCATGTTAGTAGTACATTCTCAGTAATTGATACAATGCATATTGTTGTCCTTGTAGTAGTTATTTAGAGCACAGGATGGAGATATGGTAATTTTTCCAATCATTATTGATAGAAAAATTTCTTCTTATTAAACTAAGAAAAAGTGGCTGTATACATAGTGCAGTATTCCATAATCGTAGCAAGTCATTGGAATAACTGGCAATGTCAGATGCTGTTGATTCAAGCCTTTTACAGCTCAACAAACTAATCTAGCTTTACTTTATTTATTTATTTATTTTTTGTCTTTTTGAGACAGGGTCTCGCTATGCAGTTGAGGCTGGTCCTGCGCTCACTTTTGTAGCCCAGGCTGGTCTCGAACTTGCACCAATCCTCCTGCCTCAGCCTCCCAAGTGCTGGGATTACAGGCGTGCGCCACCACGCCCGGCTTAGCTTTACTTTTTATTCCTCATGGTTAAACTTTTCTGTTAGGTGGCTAAGGGCAAGTTAAAGTAAGACCTGTATAAAGAACATACAAAAATTACATGCTCTGTTATTCAGAGATTATTTATGATTTGATTTCCTTTCTACCTTTATGCAGTTGTTCCTTTATGTAAGATGCTAGGACTTCAGAGATGTCTTTCTTTTTTACTTCAGAGGTTATTTCTGATCTGATTTCCTCTAAACTTTTCTGTAATTTTTTTTTCCTTTAGACACTATTAATTCAGACATTTCTTTTTTTTTTTTTTTTTTTTTTTTTTTTTTTTTTTTTTTTTTTTTTTTTTTTTTTTTTTTTTTTTTTTTTTTTTTTTTTTTTTTTTTTTTTTTTTTTCCTTCAGAGGTTATTTCTGATTTCAGTTCTTCTATACATTTCTGCATTGTTTATTTCAGATGCTGTTAATTCAGAGATTTCAGCTGTGTGATTCCCATTTTCTTCTATGCTCGTGTTTCCTACATTTCTTTTGGGTGTGATCATGGCCTGAGACTGCATCTTGCTCCTTCTCTTTGTCATTTTGTACAGCAGCGTCCTTTGACCTTTGGTGTAGAACTTTGGTGAATTTATGCCATTATTGCCTAATGAAGTTTAGTCCAGATCTACCAAATTTGATGTTTCCCAGATGTGTCTGGCTTGGTCTGGCTGCTGTGCTCAGCTTCTTCCTGCTGCAGCTCATGGAAGTGAGCCCCTTGTGCTCTTTTGGCCAGATGTTCAGCTCCTGGATTAGCTGGGAGGGTCTGACCCCCAGCCTCTCTGCAGGGAATTTTGCTTCATGGTTCCACAGCAGATGCTGGGGTTGGGTTCAGGACAGGGAAGAAGTTCCAGTGGCACAGGTACACAGGCAGATATTTCCTACCTACATCCCTGCCAGTCCCACAGTGTGGTCAGGGAAGGAGTTCTGATGCTATGGGGGCTGCAAGCCCAGGGTTCCTATCTATGTGTCTGCTCATCTAGGGTCTGGTTGAGGAAGTTAAATTCTTTGTTATTATTTTTTTACACGTATCTTACACATTAATATCTGGTAATTTGAATAACTGACTTGAAGATAGCATCATGTAATACAGAAACCATTGTTGAATTCCTAATACTTTGTTTAGTGAACTTATATAATTTCTAATGCTGTTCTTTTTTTCTATCACTACTTTCTTTGTTTCTTTTTTCTTTATCTTTTTTAGGTATTTGGTACAGAGTTTCACTATTCAGCTTGAAATTTTAGTGATCCTGCTGTTTTTACCCTCCCCAGTGTTGAGATTATGGATATACCCTAGTACATCAGGTCTCAGTGGCAGGCTCAGAGGGCCTTGGCGTGGGGTGGCATGGCATGTGATGCCAGAGACTGAACCCTTCTATGTGCACTTGCCTAAGGAGGCATGTATTCCACCAAACTGTCTTGTGGGCCCTTTTATTCTTTAAAAAATAAAAAAATTAACTTTGAATAACTTTAAATTATCTTTCTTAAACATCAGGAAGCAAGAAATAAGACAGTTTACTTGCAAATAATATGGTTGTATACCTAAATAATCTTAAAGGATCTACAAAATCCCCACTAAAACTCAAATTGAAATTGGCAACATTGTAAGATAGGATAATGTAATGACCAACGTTTTTCACATTCATTCAGTAAACAATTGGAAAATTAAATAAATGAATGATTACTTTTATAATAAATTCAGAAAGAACATATTTGAAAATAAATTTATAATGTCTTTATACCTCAAACTATAAAACATTTCTGAGCAAGTTCTAAATAAATAGACATGCCGCAAACATGTCCAGAACATTCAGTACTGTAGATATACTAATTCTTACTAAATTGATTTTTATAATACATTCTGTATTACAATCACAGGAGGTCTGACACATAATTTGAAAATATATACAAAATGCAACTTAAGATATCTAAGAAATACTGAGAAAAAAGGAAAACTGGATGAGTCACACTAAGGAGCTGCAAGACCTACTATGAAATTATAGTAAACTAGGTGTGTGGTTGGGGAATGACGTTTGAAAAATAAACAGGGCTGCAGTCCTTCTCTTCACAGTGATTTCTGTTGGTATGCTTGTACATGTGGTTCACTCTCAGGTCTGCCTTTTTGGGGTCTCATGAGCGCACTGTTATCCTTATCTTTTCATCTTGTCTTATTCATCTTGGTTTATCTTCCTCCTAGGAAGGACATAATCTTCTCAAATCTTTTGTTGTAACTCTCTGTTTCTTTGAAATGTTCTAAATGTGAAGGTCTCTTAGCATGCCAGAAGATGTAGATTACTACAGGGAGACTCTGTTTTCTATCCACATTCATCCTCCGAAGCTAAGAACGCAGAAAGACTGTTTAGTGGGAAGTGGGAAATAAAGGACAAGCAAAAGTTAACTACCAAAAGATTAATCACTGTCAGGTAATTTTCCCACTGTTAGCTCTCCAATCAAAACACAAAGGAGCAAAGGTTAAACTTAATTAATGGTTTGGGGAGATTCATTATATGTTATTGGGATCCCATCAAGATAATTTCAATCTACCACTCCCAGTGCAACCCACAGCGAAAGTCAAGACACTAAAGCATATTTATAATTATTGGGGAGTCAAGGGGTTCTAAGTCCAGTCCTGAAGAGGGCTTTCTGGAACAGAGAGGCTGACCCAGGTTTAATTCAGTGGAAGAGGAGTAGTTGGAGGAGGAATGACTCAGAATTGTGGGAAGTAGGTGCGTACTGTGAGCTTAGCTAGGTAGTGGCCTACATTTACCTCTGCCATCTGCAGAGAAAGTAATTTGCATTATACTGTTGAAACAGTATCTAATGTTTTGGGGAATCTGGGACTCACCCAAAATTGAGACAATTGTTCCTTTTTAGAACAGCAGCTCAGGTGGTCCTCCACATCTACATATAATTCAGTTTCTAGTTATTTCTATGGGAGTTGATTCTGAGGGCAGTTAGTAATGAAGATTGTTCAGACTGATCTTTATTTCAGAGTGTGTCTCCTAGGCATTGACCTAAGCATAGGTGTTAGAGCACTCACAGATGAATTTGGTGTGGCAGGTGGCAAGAAGCTATCAGGATGACTCTAGGGGTTCATTTAAAATACATTAATAGATGGTAATGTCATATATTGCTTTGGCTATGCTAATTTTGAAATGCACTGGGATATAGCTCAGCAGCACAGCACCTTGCTTGTAAGTTTGAGGTCCTGAGTTCAATTTGTGGTCTGAAAAACAAAAAAGAGTTACCCAGGAGGCAGTTGGAGATTTTACCCTAGAGCTCAGGGAAAGATCATAACTGTGGATAAAGCATTTTGTTTTTTTCAAATAAATAGCTTTGAAGTCCTGCTTGACAAATTCCCTGAATGAGAAACTTAAGGTGAGTCCTGGCTTCCTCTCACAGTTTGCAGCAGTCACAGCTAGGAGTACAACCAAGGGCTATGGAGTAGTTTCCTATCGCCGCCATAATAACCACAATCCACTAACAGAAACAAAAATTTATTGTCACATAATCAGAAATCAAGGCATCAACAATTCTCTGGTCATACTGTGGCATCTGGGGAGGATCTTTTGTTGCTCTTCCTAGATTTTGGCTATTTCAGGCTTTCTGTGGCTTGTGGCAATGTAGCTTGAATCATTGCTTCCATACTGACAGGACCCTTACTCCTCCATGGGTCTTCCCATCTCTCCTTTGTGCACAACTATGTCGGCATCCAGATTTCTCCCTTTTATAATTGTACCAGTCATAATGGACTAGGGCTCCACACCACTTCATTGTGACCTCATCTGAATTAATGGTGAGGCATTTTGAAGTAAAGTGGTAAGTCTGAGTCTGGGATAAAAGCTTCAATATATCTTTGAAATTACTTATTTATGTATGTATTTATGTGGTGCTGGGGACTGAATCCAGGGCTTTGTGAATGCTAAGCAAACACTCTGCCATTGAGCAACATTCCCAGACTATCCCGTGTATCATTTTGAGGTCATGGATCCCACCCTCTTACAGGCCCCTGAAAGGATTTGCTACTAGGTTTTCTGAGTTAAAAGGATGTTCTTAAGATATATTCATGATACATATGGTATGCAACATTTTGCTAGAATGTTAGACTCATTAGATCACTGCATCATAGGTCCACTCTGAATAAACTAGAACCCATAAGTACCTACCCTGACAATATGATTTCTTCAGAAATTAAATGTAGACCATTTTAGGATCCTCACATGTGGGTGAAAAAAGTCAGCATAGAGACCCTGGAGATATAATTCCTGGAAAAAGTACTTGGAATCCATGAATATAGCACTTTACCAAATTTGTAGATAACAGTCAAACAGCTGACTCATACTGCTGGGCTTTTGAAAAACAGACACTATGCCACAGTGCATAGTGATGTGTAGACTCAAAAACAAATTGGGGAATGAGATCCCAAAATTACTGAAGAATCAGTGTAGACAGAAACACTATGTACTGCAGAGTTGTTGGACAACCTCAATTTCAACTTTCTGTCGAGGTTTTGCTTGCTTTTATGTCACGTCATTTTTCATAGCTGTGCACTTTAAAAAGCATGCAGCACCTATAAATACACTCATCTCAAAGATAAGAAAACAGAAGTTTTAAATAAAAATGTCCACTCATTCAGAAGTGTCCATGGAAATATGACCCGACTGAAAGAAGAAGAGTCTCTGAAACTGTATTGTTTAAGGAACAACTCAGCCTACAGCAGTCTCCCAGTTCCCTTCAAGTTGTGTTGATTAGACATACTACTTTTAATTCCCAAACATTTTGTTTTGGACCAACTCCATTTACTTTAGAGTGGTATTATTAAAGACATCTGGGAAATAGAATATGGTACTCATTAGCTTATCTTTATGCCCAAGATACTAAGCAAATCTTTATCATAAACTGGTTAACAATATAATTCAAGAGCTTATGTAATGTTGAGTTTTGGGGGGCAGATGGTGGGAAGGAAAACATGCATAAATGAGCTAGTACTGTGAACTGGAACAGAAATATGAAAACAAGATGGAATTTTATTGGGCAGCAGCATGGCCCACTGATTATGTGGGCTTAGAGTCAATTACTCAAGACTGAATACCCAGCTCTGCCTTAGACACGCTGACGTATAGTTTCATTTTTAGTGCTAAATCATTTTATAACATTGTAACAAGATGAAAATTCTGTTAAGACTACAGATTTG
>PVJA010026016.1:0-30089 GCA_004027025.1 Myocastor coypus
ATTTAACTTTCTTACAAATGCTAACGTGGCGGAATCACAGTCCTATTGAATATTTTCTAGCTTGGTTTGTAGCAGACATAAACTTTGAACCCAAAACATATGTAGAATGATTTCCTATTCTCTCTGGAATACAGCCAGACAAATTATTTACTGGTTCTTGTAATTATCTGAATATATATATTCACCAGAATCTATGGAAATAGGTTGCTTTATAAAAATTTTATATGCACTCATAGAGACTATGGCACGCACTAATCAGTTCATAGATGCTTCCAATATGTACAATTCCCTAACATATATAGCAGACAGAGCAGACCAAAGTACAAATTATAAACCATGTGCCTCAGAATATCCTGTGAGTTGAAGGTCAATGTATACTGAGACAAATATCCATTGTATGTTACATATACCTTCGTGCTGTTTTGTATTTAAATTTGTAAAAACCTGGTTCGCTTCTAAACTTTTAATCACCCACTAAAAAACTGTAATGCAAATTAAATATGAAAAGGTAAATGACAGAATACATTCTGAAAGGAATATTTAAGAAATTAACACAGGGAAAATAAACTGAATTAAATGTGACTTTGTTAACAAAAATGTGACAACTCTTAGTGCAAAAGTAAGATAAAAGATCAAGCAGAAATATAAAAATTTAAAATTGGTGTAATGTCAGGAAAGCAATTTGAACATTAGTACAGTATTTTTAAGAAAACTTTGACATGAAAATATAAGTAATATCACATAAATTGATGCCTTAAAATCTATAAAATCAGAGGAAAACTTAGCAAAGCACTACTCAGAGAAAATTTAAAACTCTGTGTAGCAGCAATATCTCCACAATATCATTTAAAGAATACATAGTGTAACATTTTAGTGCAATATTTGGAGGCTAACAATATTATCAGTGAAAATGACAAACATCCAAGGGCATTGACACTGACCTCATTTTTTTTCACAAAAGGAAAAAGGGAAATTAATTCATATTAAGAAGAGAGCTAAGCGATGTTACTTATAGCTGAAAATAAACTTAGAAGAAACATATTCCATGATCACTTTCCTTTATAAAGTAAATTCACATGTACTATTCAGGGCCAGCATGCTATGAGCTAACCCAATTTACAAGCTATAATTAAATATGCTAAATACTGGAAAAAGAAAAGAAGAAGCTACTAAATGGAGACAACATAATAAAATTGAACCTCTCTGATTTACAAAGAAACAAGAGACGTGTTTGCTGCCAACTAAGGAGTAGGGAAACAATTTCTAACTGCCCCCCCAAATAGTGTTCATGGTTTTGTTTTGTTTTTTTTTTTTTTAACTATCTGTAGTCCTCTTTGGAATTCAAGAACAAGATAAAGGGTTTCTGTATTACACTTCCTCCGAACATTGCACTCGACATCATGGTCAAAGCTGTGAATAGCACACAAAAAACAAAAGCATAGTATTAAACGTGCAACAGGAATTAAAAAATTTTTCAATGACATTGGTTTTAAGTATAAACTCCACGTACATGAATAAAATTATATTAGTATTCTGGTTATGGAATGTTAAGACTATTATAAAAGAAACTTCCACACATCAATCATAAAGTGCTCATAGATAAAATTTTCTATGTGTCTTTTAAAAAGCACATAAAATAGTAAAAGGAAAAAGAACATTAGGAATCATGCAGACTTTCAGGAAATAAAATAAGATACTTGACAATTGTTATTGTATTACAAACGAGTTGTTTATATTACAAAATACAAACTTGAAATATTAGAGGGCGAGAAAAAACATTTGAGCGTTTACTGCTCTTTTCCACAGACCAAAATATATCAAGACTACAAATATCCAAGCTATCATATATATTTCCTCTTTTTTCTTCTGTCCTTTTCTTTATTCCGGGTTTTCCTTCCCATTGGATAAGTTCTCTTCCTTGCACAGTATCTATTGTACGTTTCAGATTTTATTGACTCTTTTAGGTTCTGCTAGGGAGACAATGTGATGTTAGCACAGGTGTATCTGATTTATTTCACCTCCTGCTAAGCTCTCTAGTCACATACATTTGCCTCCTAGATAAAATTATCACACTTCACTTTTCACAGATTCAAAATCATTAAATACATACTGATACATCCTGTCATTGCTTTGAAAGGTGGCAAAATCAAGCTAGTAAAATAACCCCTCGACAGTAAAAATTAAACAAGTAGTTGCATATAGCAAGTTCATACATAGAGAGGCTCAGTACTGGAAATACTTCACAAGCATTGTGTTCCTCTTACAAATTTCTCTGCAACATAAAAAATATACTGGCTTCCTAAAGTGAGGATATTCATGAAATATCTTGGCAGTCATTTATACAAATTTGATTTAGATCAAATAATCACAGCAAGAGAAGTAAGGATTAAACCTGGGTCCTTTATTACTTTATAAATTTAGAATGTTTTAATAGATATGCCCAACCTAATAGGGGAATGAATGACACGTTGTTCAGGATTACTTAGAAGTTACTCTCTGTGTATATTTTCTTTATATATGTATATGTATATTTTCTTTAGTATCAAGAAGGAAATGAAACTGTGGGAATATATGCCTGGATTTCAGGGCTGTGGGAAGTAGAGAAAAGAGAACTTTCTGTAGAAACAAAGCTTTCAAAGATAGTGACTTATGGAGATCCTTTCTCAAACTAAAAATATTTAAAAGGGTTGGAAATATATCTCAGTATAAAGTTCCATTTTATTTCCACATGCTAAAAAAACAAAGAGAGAAAAGGGATAAAACAAGAATAATGTAAAACGTAGACAATTAAGTTCAAGTGAAGTGAGTTCCTAGGATGGAGTTGCGAAAAAAAAAAAAAAAAAGTAATAATCCCATGCAAATGACAATTTTAATTTTTGATAGATGTGGAAAAGTGTGTCAAGTGTCCAGACCATCAATACGCCAACATTCAGAGAAATTACTGCCTGGAAAAATCTGTTAGTTTTCTGGCTTATGAAGACCCCTTGGGAAAGGCTCTGGCTGGCACCACCCTGAGTCTCACTGTCCTCACAGCTGCTGTGCTTGGGCTCTTTGTGAAGCACAGAGACACTCCCATTGTCAAGGCCAACAACAGGGCTCTCAGCTACACCCTGCTCATCTCCCTCGCCTGCTGTTTCCTCTGCTCCTTGCTCTTCATTGGCCGGCCCAACACAGCCACCTGCATCCTGCAGCAGACCACATTTGGGGTTGTGTTCACCGTGGCTGTTTCCACTGTCTTGGCCAAAACCATCACTGTGGTGCTGGCCTTTAAGGCCACTGCCCCAGGGAGAAGGATCAGACAGTTGCTGGTGTCAGGGGCACCAAACTACATCATCCCCATCTGCTCCCTGATCCAACTCTCACTCTGTGGCATCTGGATGGGAACAAATCCACCCTACATTGACACAGATGCTCACTCTGAACATGGCCACATCATCATCATGTGCAACAAGGGCTCCCTCACTGCCTTCTACTGTGTCCTGGGATACCTGGGCTCTCTGGCCCTGGTGAGCGTCACTGTGGCTTTCCTGGCCAGAAACCTGCCTGACACATTCAATGAAGCCAAGTTCCTGACGTTCAGCATGCTGGTGTTCTGCAGTGTGTGGGTCACCTTCCTGCCCGTGTATCACAGCAGCAAGGGGAAGGTCATGGTGGCCATGGAGGTCTTCTCCATCTTGGCCTCCAGTGCTGGACTACTGGGCTGCATCTTTGTCCCCAAGTGCTATATTATTCTGTTAAGTTCAAAAAATAATGTTCTTCCTGGATTTAAAGGGAAAACATTTTGGAAGTAAAAAGTTACTTTAAATTAAGATTTTATGATTTTACTAACAAATATTTATTGCTTTAGGCAACATTGCACTATTTTAAAGTCTTTTATTTTATATATTTTCACATTTGCTATATGAAAGAAAGGACTTTTAATTCTTTTCTTAATAATCCCACACCTAGAATTGTCATTAACTCACATTTTTCAATTGGAATTTCGTTCTAGAATTTTGTTCCATTGAATCTACAATGAATCTGAATTATGCTCATGTTCACTATATTAAACTTGACTTTGTTTTCCCCTTCAACTTTTTTAAACTGTTATGCTTTCTTCTGTATTTCTTAAAGGGTATGGATGGTGTTCAGGGTCTGACTATGTATTTTCGACTCCCAATGATTCTCCTGTTTACAGCCTCGCCAGTGCCGTGAGTACAGGCACACGCCACAACGCCCAGTCTCAGTCATCGTTTCAGCATACCCCAGAGGCATGGCTGGCAAAATACCCCAGGGCTGACATCGTTGGCTTCTGCATTTGCATAACCCGGCCCTTTAAAATAACTGTGCTATCTGACGGCCCACTGTTATAGATTTTAAAACATAAATTTAAATCGCTGAATGCCTTTAATGATTTAAGCTTTTCTCTGAGATTAGTGTGCCAGAAATCATTCCTAGTAGATAGTAAGCAATCTTGAATCTAAGATGGCAAGATGAGAAGTTTTATTCGAACACGGGATTGAGTTTGTTAATACTTTGTCAGGGTTTTTTTTTTTTTTTTTTTTTCTATGTATAATTGTGTCAATGTCTCCAGGTAAACTTAATAATTTTTTATTAACAGTGATAGTTTATGGCCTGAGTACAAACTGCTCAATTAATATGGAGCTGATTCAACATGACCAGATCCAAGATCCACAGCTTCTCCTCCTGATCTCCACTTCCTTCTTCCGCACCCCAGCCCTGGATACAACTAACGTTTAGTTTCCCATGCATACAAGGAAACCCCAATCAGATCTTTATGTGTCACAGAACGTGCTCCTCAAACTCCGCCCCATCTCAAATTCATAATGTCTGAAGCCCCTGGTCATTTATCGGAGGTTCTTTAAATATCCAGTCCATGTCCTTCTCAATGACAATAAAGTATTTTCTCTCCTTTTCTTTTACTTCTTCTCCATTTTCGCACTCAAAAACCTAACATTTTGATGCTTTGACTCACATGAATGAACCATGTATCTCTCAGAAGTTCCTTCTTCCACCAGTTTTTGGCTCCCTAACTACTGAGACACTCCAGAGCTTCCTGTCGTCAGCCATTGCTACCCTACATACATTACCCGCCAGGCTCAACTCATGGGTGAGCCATTTCTCAGATGCACATTTCCTGTCTCGGTTTTTCTTATCTTGCAGGCATCACAGAAACCATGGGCCAATACCATGCCACCAGTGCATTCAGCATGGAAAGAAAAGGCAGTCTTGAGTCCTCTGTTACCATGAAGGGTTAAGGCCAGTATTTTTTGGCTGTCCTTTTGGCATATCAGTCTCTACCTTTTGGGCAGCAGACTTTAGTTTTTAAATATCCAGAAGAGATTTATGATCTTTTTTTTTTTTTATTTTAAGGAAGGATTTCCAGGGTGTTCAGGGTCTCACTACAAGATCAGACTTGTAGCGATTCTCAGTTTACAGCTTCACAAATCCTTGGATTACAGGTGCACACCACCATGCTCTGTCTCAGTCTCAATCTCAGCACCAGCAGGGTAATGCCCAGGGACTGAAAACTCTGCCCCTTTGTTGGGAGCCACAAATTGGTCAAGCAATAGCCGTGACTCATTCAGATAGTTGACACTGACAGAAGAGCTTCAAGGTGCTATACACAGTTCCAAAGATAAATCCTGAGACTGGGCTGACCTTATCATATAACCGAATAATACTTGTATTTATATAGGTCTTGTTTTAACTTGGTTTTAACCATCCAGCAGAAAAATATAGCCACGAGGTATAAAATAATGTCATACTAATATGCTAAGCTATAAAAGGCTCAAGTAAACTAAAATTGACAATTATCAGCTATGCTAAAAACATACTACTATAGTGGACTGTTAGATTATATAGGGTTGGTTACATTAAATTCAAGTACCTACAATCATTGAACTGACATCAAATATAAAGAGTTCCTTTAAAGACTTCTCCAACTGCAATTAAACATCCATCTTTGACAAAACAATACAAAAAGAGGGATATGTTGGGAGCTGCAAGAAGCCAGAAATTTCATCAGGTGTGTGTAGGTGGGACTGGGCCTCCTTACCTGGAGCAGAAAGCTACCCCAGTGCTGAGAAAAACATCCTGTCTGGTTCAGGCCAGCTATTGGTTGCTGGGCAGCCTTGTGTCATGGGATGCAAACTTTGTGAAAGTATAAATAAAGGATCGTTTCTGTGTGTACTGAGCTGCTCTTGCCCATCAGGCCGACCGATGACCACCTGGCCCAACTTGGCTTCTTGTCTGTCTTTCTTATTCCTACCGCCCTGTCTCCCTGGGGTTGAACCGTTCACAGTAAGATTAATGGATCCCTACATTTACAGATCCCTACACCTTTTGTGTCTGCTTTCAGGCACTTTAATCGCTGAGTGATTGGGCAGGTCCTGTGTTTCTATTTTAAGAATAATAAAATAATTACTATTCAAAAGAGCATGATAAAGCAAGTTTGGAGAACAATAATACCATTAATAAGACAATAAAACCACACACAGTCCTTGAAGGTAATTTGAAGTCATCACAGCGATGTTGACAAGGAACATATTCTAATATTTATAATTAAAATGAAATAACCTGAAGTGACCATGACAAAAGTGAAGATGAAACCATAGGTCTTTTCCTGTGAAGTTTCAGAATGCCTCCAATAAAATTGCTACTACATACATACTAAGCCCGAATATTTTGACAAATTCGTTGCTTCTCAAACAGAACTAGAAGGCAGGAATTTGTTTTGCTTCTGAAATCCCAGCTCATAGGATGAGTTGGCGCCCATTCTACAGTACTGAAGAACTGAAAATTTACTGTAAAAGGAATTTATTTATGAAACCTGAACATAAAACACAAACGGTCTTTTGCAATATTATGAGCTTGATATACTCAAGAAAAAATTTGAGGGTAGAATTATTCTAAGTAATTAATTGAAAATTTTCATTCCTTAAATATCTTAATTTTTGAAAGAAAGTAATAATAATTTATGCTTTTATTCATTTATTTATTTATTTATTTTGGTCTTTTTGAGACAGAGTCTTGCTATGTAGTTCAGACTGCCTTGAGCTCTCTTTTGTAGCATAGGCTGCTCTCAAACTAACAGCAATCCTGGCTCAGCCTCCCAAGTGCTGGGATTATACACATGCACCACCATGCCCAGCTTTTACTTTTATTTTAAACAGAATAAAAATGGTAAAAATCTCAAATCCAGATGGTAGGAAATTCTCAATGTTTATTATATTGCATATTTTTGCTGATTTAATAAGAAATAAAAATGAGACACTTTCTCTGCGTCAGCAACACGAAACTCCTCCTGATCAGGCACTATTGGAGAGGAAACATTCAGCATCAGCTATGGTAGTCGAATATTCTAGATAAATCATATTGACTGTGGTACCTAGCATATATTGTAAAACTATGGAAGAAAAAAACACACATAAAGGGAGTCATGACAAATGCCCACTTCTCAAGATGCTGAAGCAGAGGAAAATCTGAAGACCAGGAGTTTGCTGTTCACATAGCAAGCATGAGACCAAATGTCCATAACTATGCAATCATGGATCAGGTGTCTAGAAATACAAATGGAAGTGCACATTGTAAGAAGTATGCGGTAAGCATTCTGCAAAAGAAGACACTCAGATTCCTTCAGCTGGAAACTTTGATCCGCAGTACGGGCAGCTGATGTTCTAGATCAGCATGTCATACAGGACACAGTTAGTCACCTTCGGTAGCATCCTTTTTCCTCACACAAGCACAAATCACTAGCTAGAACTCTCTGGCACATGGATAAGTTCTTTATTTCGCTGTGTGTTTGTCAAAGAAACCAGTAATGACGCAATGGCAGCTGAAAACTTAAAATACACCTGTATCCAGGTCATAAAGAATTATGTTGGTGAGGATAAAATTCATAATTGCCTCATCCTTTACACTGGGTCATCCCTGCAGCTCCAGGAGTCAGGGAGCATTCTATGCAGGAGACACAGGCCTAGAGTTTAGGTGAGGTACTGCCTGAACAGATGCACTAGGGAGTGTCTTCAAACAGAAGGAGTTTAAATACCAGAGGATAAGCAGTACTAGTAAAAGTAACTTTAGGCACAGAGGATATTTGGCAGTAACAACTTAATATTCAACTCAGCCCAAACTAAGGATTCGATTCTCTGGTTACAAAACACCACTTAATGCCCTGCTGTGGCCTCTAGGTAGGAAAAAGCAAACTGAACACAGAGTGAGGTGCAGATTGGTGTCTACCTCTGGTCCCCCCATTCTGCACACTGGCACTCTTTTGGTGTAGGGAGGATTCAATATCAGAAGTGCTCACTGAGGCAAGAACCTGCAGGAAAAGGAAGTTAACAATGAAAGGGAGCATCTTAGGTGTGTATATGCAACACTTCAGGATAAATGAAGAGGAGACTTGCCATAGTGGCCTTGTAAATAAACATATTATGGCTGTGAGATTCTGTGGGGTAGTGTTTCTGATTCAAGCAGAAACTCTGATGCTTGGCTCCTGTCCGCACTGAGTGCTCCGTGTCCCTGGAGACGTTTGACATCATTGTCTGCCTGGGCTGGACATCTGAGGTCTGGAGTCCAGGAGAAAAACACAAGACACAAGGTATGCTTCAGTGTCATTTTCTCCACCTGGAGCCAGCATGATTTAGTCCAGTCCCAGTGATAACAACATCTCAAGGGTCCCTTCCTCATGAAAAGAAGTACACCTAAGTTTTTCTCAATTAACTATTGGAGGAGGATCCAATAGAAGTGTTGTTAGAGGGTCACAGGAGAGGACATAATGTTTCTGAAAACCGTCATTCAAGAAACATCAGGCATTTTGCTTTCCAAATTTGACCGCTGGGAAGCAGCACCTGCCAGGACCATGATTAAGAGTTGTAGTGACAGAAATTTCTCTGTGTAGCCTACGACCTGCTTAACAGTCTCATGCTTCGAAACTCACAGACACACCTGCTCATTGCTTGCGGTACAAATAATTGTGCTGCAGACAGTAAATTGGAATTAGTAAGTCAAAATTAGAAATAAAATACATGTTTCTTTTTTTTTAATTAACGAATTTTTCTACATCTTTATTTTCTGAAATAACTTTGATCTTTGGTAGAATATATTATTATGTTACAGCATATTTCTACAGCATATTTTCAGTATTTAGGCTTTTGTGCTAGTATAGATCTGTGTGGTGAATTCACTTATTTTGATCACCCTAAAGCAGCAAAGGAAAGTTGGCAATAACTTCTGTGTTTCCCATTCTATGAAAGCTTGAAGATTAGGGACACATAAGCAATATTTTCATTCTCCTTTTTAACACTTCTTCTTTAACACAGTTAACCTTTTAGGAGGGAAAGATTGTCATGTATACTATATTTGTTCAATATATTTCATTTTGAATGCACCAAAATTTAGATTACAGTCAGGACAAAGAATAAACCTCAGGGTAGAGATAAAATTTTCATAGCATCTAGCTATCAATTTTGGCTTCTATATGGTGACATATACATAACAGGTGATGTGTTAAACGTGGAAAGGAACTACATGCGTACACATCTATATATCAGTTAACAAAATTGAATATCTAATTTTAAAATTATCAACAAAGTAATGTCTAGATCCTGATGGATTCACTTGTAAATTGTCCAAGAAATTCGGATGTATTTTGATGCTAATAATCCTCAAAGTTGTTAAAAGAAATTGAAAGGGAACCACTCCTTCCTAGCTCCCACTTAGATGCAAGTGCACTAAAGGCCCAACTGCCCAATAAACACTGATGCAGAAATTCACCGTCAAGTTTTAGGAAGCAACGCTGCAAATCATGAAGAAGATTATGCGTCATGATATCACCACTGACTTTCATCCACGCACTTCAGGAAGAATTCAAAATGTTCCAATCCGTAAAATTACTGCACACGTCAAAAACGGACACCACATAATCTTTGCAATAGATGTGTGAATTTGAGTTTCTCTATCCATTTTTAGAATAAGGTTGACTAAGAATTCTTAGATTTTTTAATGCTTTCAACTATTAAGTTCATGTTAGATTAATTCTTTTTACTATTTTGTGAGTCTCAATTGTATTGATGATGTCCGCTATAAGCGTTATCATTTCCTTCCCTGTATAAGTTTGGGCTTAACTGATTCTTTTTCTCGTTGTAAAAGCCAAAGGTGCAAAATTAGGTTGCTACACTGTGCTCATACTGTTGGCCTGTTGTCAGAATCCACCACGATAAATTTAAATTTCCCTCTTGGGTCTGCTTTCGTTGCACCCCATAGATCCTGGTGTGTTAGGCCTGTCATTTTGTTAAATTGTCTATGTTTTTTAATTTCCTCTTTGATTTCTTCTGTGACTCACTGGTCATTCTGGACTGTGTTATTTCATTTCCATGTATTCATGGAATGTTTTGCAGTTTCTTTTGCCATTATTTTCCACCTTGGTTGCATTACAGTTAGAGTGAAGTAATGGAATAATCCCCATTGACTAGCATTTGTGTAAGCATGTCCTGCAGGTTAGTAAGTGATCCAGTTCAGAAAATGTCACATGTGCAGCTGAGAAGAATACGTAGTTTGATGTCGGGAGGTGTAATACTGTGTGACATCTACTAAGACCAGTTCCTCCCACGTTTGTTTCCATTCTCCTCTTTGTTGATTATTTTTCTGCTTGATCTGTGTGTGACAACACGGTATCAAAGTTACATATTACAAGCATTACAGCTGTGTTATGGCCCACTTGATTTTTATGGCTCTATCTCGTACCCTGAACAACTGTATTACAGATAAACAATGCAATGTATTTATTATTTCTCATAGAGTGTATAACGAATATGGGTTTTAACATTTTTACAGAAAAATTTTTAAAAGTAGAACAGGATTAACATTTTGTCAAAGCCAAGGTGGCTCAGTAGGTGTGGAATTATTTCTGTATCTCCTAATCTTTTCTATTGCTTTTCAACACTGATCAACATTCATAGTCACTCAACACATGCCCATTAAGAAAATATTGATATTTTATCTCATCTCATGAAGAGCAAATGTTATAAAAAATTAACAAACAACACATGTTGCAGGACTTGTGGGTATAAGGAACAAGACTGTTCCAACCACAGTGAAAATCTGTTTGGATATTCCTTATAAAACTGGTATTAGGTATCCCATTTTATGAAGCCATTCCCTTCTGGGATTGATCCAAAATATATTATGTTCTCCAGTTTTACTTTATCATGTAAGAAAGAACTAAATAACTCATTCATAAAAAAAGAAGAAGAAAGTAGAAGGGACTGAGGAGATAGCTCAGTGGAATACGTATTTGCCTGTGAAGTGTGAGGTCCTGAGTTCAATCTCTGGTATCACCAAAAAAAAATTTAAAATAAAATAAAATATTACTGTAAGCTAAAGTCTTACATGGCATTTTTCCCTGTTAGACATGGATATACTGGATCAGATCTGCCCTGGTGACATTCTTTCAACGTTTGAGGATGCCTGGTTTTTGAGAGAGATCAGATGCACAAGTGCGAGGCTTCATACTTCATCACTACAGTTGGAGCACGGTGCAACCAGACAACAGTCTGATCTAATTTGGAGAGGAAGGCTTGAGTCTGCCGAGTCAGGTATTTATGCAGAACCTCAGCTCTATTCTGAAACACATTTGTGTCTCATTTGGGACAACTTTGTATATCCTGATTAATGCACATAAAAGCTTTTCTTTTACAAATACCTTCATACAATTTATGAGACCCCCTTTATAATAATACATAATTTAATATATTTTCTTGTCATGTAATTATTGTGGTATGTAATTGGTTTCTTTGTTTTGGCAAAGTATCCAGCACCCAAAGTTAAAGGAGGAAGGCTTTATTTAGCTACAGTTGGTAGAGCCTTTGGTCCATAGTCAGCTGGCTTCAAGGTAAGATGGCCAGGTAGAGTGGGAACTATTTAGAGAGATAGAAAACAACAAAACTAAAGAGATCAAAGGGAAGGATCAAGCTTCTGTTCACCCCTGCAATTGTAAGAAGTCTTCACGTGGGGCAGGTAAAGCACTGACAACCTCTGTCTGCCCTTCTCTTGCAAGGGTCAGGACATTTACAAAGGAGGAGTCAGACTCCTGCTGTGTTACTTCAACTTCTCAACTGCTCAACTGGACGCAGTGGAGCTACCTTTTCAACATCCTGGACCCTGAAAAACTGCCTTGGGGCATGTTCTCTATGCCCCAGAATGTGGATTGGCTGAGTTACTTAGTGAATTTTCTATCCTTCTCAAGTAGACAAAAGTAGCACCTGTTACAGTGACCATAAAATTATTAAGAATTTAATAGGTATCAAAAATTATTTTTAAAACTTTGAAAGTGTTGTTCTTATTCCTGAAATTAATTTTAGCTAGCTAATTTTCTTTTTCTTTTTTTTTAATTTTCTTTTTTTTTTTTTTTTTTTTTTTTTTTTTTTTTTTTTTTTTTTTTTTTTTTTTTTTTTTTTTTTTTTTTTTTTTTTTTTTTTTTTTTTTTTTTTTTTTTGGTCTTTTTGTCTCTTTGAGACAGGGTCTTGCTATGCAGTTCATGCTGGCCTTGAGCTCACTTTTGTAGCCCACGCTGGTCTCGAACTCCCACCGATTTTCCTGCCTCAGCCTCCCAAGTGCTGAGATTACAGGCGTGTGCTGCCATTCCCGGCTTCAGCTAGCTAATTTTCAAATCTTCCAAAAGAATAGCAATATAAGAGCTTCCAAGTTGGAAAATATTCTGTCAGCATTTATACTTTCATTTTTAAAGTGTATCTTTATGAAAATCAGTGTTTTCTTCCATCTTTAACAGATTGCCCACGATTACCAGGTCATAATTTATGAGCCAATATTGACACCTGTACAATAAGTGAAGTCTAAGTGCACCCTGAGGTCACTCTTTGTGCTGCTTACTCAGGATCTAAGTAGTGCAAGCATTGAACACTATTATTTGGAATAATCTGACCTCCATGACAATTCCAATGAGTTTCAGGACCACATACATTGCCAGTGCTTCCTTGCTACTCAACAATTTGAGTGATAGGAAATAAAGTCATTTTCCATTTGATCCTCAGCTTCACACTGAGGAAAAGCAAGAGAAATCTTCCACATAGACTCATGTTCTCATAAAAGCATAAAAGCTGGAAGAATACACCATCATAGGAATAGCAATGGATTCTGATCATACATTAAATTATGTCTTGAAGATGGTTCAAAGAATGAAGCAGTGGGGAAGTAGGCTAACTTCTACAACACAAAAGTGTATTGCAAGTGTGTAGTAATGCTCATCTCAAATCGTGGCAGTTGAGTGACTGAGGCAAGAGGATAGTTGCAAGTTCAATGTGAGCCTGGGCTACAAACTGTGCTCAAGTTCAGCCTGAACTGCGTAGTCAAAGCCTCGTTTAAAAAGGCAAAACTAAATGCACTGTATTTCTTCACCGTCCCGTCACTAACTTGCAAGTATCTGTACAGGAGTCAGTGGAGAGCTTGGGTGGGTATGGGTTTCATTGGCTGTGACTGGAACACAGAGAACAGTCATCTAGGCAAAGTTTCATGGCTACAACTTTGATCATGAACGTGTCAAGCCATAGCTATTCATTTTCCACTTAGAAGGCACATTGTCCAGTATTTTTTGCCTAACCTTAAGGCCTTACAGACTCTTTCAAAACATCATTACCATTAACCACTCTTGTGCAATCCACTATGAACGTCTATGCTCCTTGTTTATTAACAAAGACCTGGATCAAATCTGCCTAGGACCAAGTGGCCCCTGGGATGTTGCTGTCAGTGGAACAAGATTAAATCATGGTGGCTTCAGGTGAAGAAAATGCCACTCAGTTATAGTTTCTGTCTTCTGTTTTTTTCTCTTGGACTCCAGGACACAGATGTAGAGCCCAAGGCAAAACCATTGGAAGACTTCTCCAGAGATATGATATGGGCAGGCACGGGCAAAGAGTGCCAGGGTAACAGAATGCCCACCTGAGTAACAAGCAGTGTCACACTGAAGCACACAACACACCAACAGCTCTATATAAATGGCTCAGACCAAGTTTGCACTTCACTGAGCCCTAAGCTTTGTGCACACATCTAAGATGTACCCTTGGGTTGCTGTCTTCCTTCTCCTGCAGCTTCCCACCTTTGTTTGCGTTTTTCATAATGAAGCTTGCATTCAACAAAGGAGCACCAGTGTGCGCAAAGAGGGAGATGTGGTGATCGGCAGTTTTTTGTCTCTTTACTTCTATATGCACTACACTGGTATCTTTAATCTAGAGCCTAGTAAAGAATGCTATGTTGTGCCGTAAGTGTCTTCTCAATTTTTCTCTTTTCTTCTGAATGTTAGAATGTTTAATGGCTAGGTGTCTTCAGATAGATATATCAGGATGCTCTATCATGCTATCTCTTCCTGTCAGCCTGATGTGCACAACAGGTCTCCGTGTAAGTTTTCCTTGTCCTCTTATACTTTTGAATATGGGGAGATGATATTCTTTCTGTTTGTTTGTGCACCTAAGTTCTTGTGCTCACACTTGAAACCTGAGAGTGACACCACTCTTGACCACACTCCAGGGTCCATGGCTTTACTCTGACCGAGATGCCACTGAATGCCATTAAATGACGATCTTTATTTCAGCTGAACTCCTTGAGTTGAAGTCAACACTAAATAGCTATTGCCAAATATTTCCTGAGAGGATCAAAGTTTTGCTGATGTTCTACTAAATATGCCTATAATTCCCTCCATGCTTCCAGATGGTCTTCTGATAGTTAATCACTTCTACTTGGAGGAGCATTTTCCTATAAACATATAGTTATTATTTCCTGGGAACTTAAGGCTGCTGCAGGCCTCCTGGAGCTTCACAGTGAGTCCAGCATAAGCGACAAATGATAAATGAAGCTCATCCCATGTAATGCAATTCTTCTTTAGCATAACTGTTCTCTATTTAGAACTTCGCTTATCATGTGTGATGTCACATATATAGATAAATAATAAATGAGAATGAGAGAGCTCTAGCATACAAAACGTGGTATTGTAGGGAAAGGAGATGACATTGGAGCAGGGACTGCATGAATATTAAAAGAGCTGGTGACTCACACAGTCCATAGGAGGAGTTAAAATTACAAACAGAAACAACTTCCTTAGGCATTATACAGTACCGCAGCCTTCTTCTTCAAATTACGTGGAAGGATACTTGGGAAGTCCTCAAAGTAGCTGAGACCTAACTAGTTTTCTTCTTACCTGTCTAGAAGATACACACGTTTGTTGCCTCAGGTAATGGCTAGTTCTTTGAGGTTACAGACTCTGTATCTCTGCGCATGCACAAAGTTGGCATTCTGCCACTTTAATGTCAACTGGTATTTAAAGGGACGGAGTTGTTGGGGAATTGTGAGATTCCATCAATAGAGAGGACACTCTGCCCAGGTTCCTACCCAGGAGAACTCTAAAAACCACAGGGAGGGATACTCAACACTGGAACTGAAACTAAGGATACTGAAGCTCCTCAGAACTGCTGATGTAACCTTATCTCGGCTTTCTCTTTCTTCTGTGTAATCAAGCTTGGACCCCATGCCGATAGTTTATTAAAATTTGTTTTACTGTTTTTTTTTTTCACTTCCATGACAGTGTCTTTCTTATTTGTCAATCGAGGTGGCCTCATTATTCAGCTGTGGCTGTGGTCCCTTTAAGCCTGCAGTCTATTTGGGAGCAGGAACAGTAGCTCAAAGAACTCAGGCCTTTTCCTTCTGTAGATGGGATTTGTCCTTAGCTCAAGCACCTTCTAATGCACAGATGTTTGCTTTTATTTTTATTTGTGGGCATTTTCCTTATGTTTCCATAGTCTCTGAGACAAGAATTACTGTCTGATGATGCTACCAGCAAAGTCCTGGTCTCAAGAGTTTTTTTTGTTTTTTTGTTTTTTTTTTTTTTGCTTCAGAATATTGAACAGTGGCCATTGCAGACATGTTTGATTATACCATAAGTGTGTGTGTTTTTCTAGTATCATTTTCTAAAATGTGTGCTTTCAGCCATGTGCTTAATACATAAAGTGTTCATCCTGGGGCTGGGGAGATAGATCCGTGGCACAAGTGCCTGCCTAGCAAGTGCAAGGTTGTGAGTTTGAACCTCGGTCCTGAAAAAAAAAAAAAAAAAAAGTGTTCATCCTGATTACAGCCACTTAGTGTTTCTCCTTGGTGATAGATCAGAATTCTTTTTGAATGACTCACAGAACTCTGCTCCAAATCTGCTAAACCCTGTAAGAAGATTGATTACTCATGGCACATATTGAATATTATAAGAAGGCTTTTAATTTTTTAATTTAATTTTATTTTTAATTAGTTTTAATAAGAGATAACAATATGAGAGTTTCAAAACATGTTAGTAGTACATTCGCAATAATTGAGACACTGCATATTGTTGTCCTCATAAAAGTTATACAGAGCACAGGGTGTAGACATGATAAATTTTCTAATCGATATTGGGAGATGGAAAAAAAAGAAGAAAAAATTTTCTTCTCTTTGAACTAAGGGGGAGTAGTTGTATACATAGTCCAACATTTCATAATGGCAGTGGGTTACCAGTGAAACTGGCAAGGTTGAAGGTTGTTGATTTAAACCTCTTACAGCTAACCATGCTTATCTAGCTCTGTGTTTTATGCCTCATAATTAAGCTTTTCTGCTGGGTGATCGAGGGCAAGTTAAAGCAAGACCTGTCTAACAAAACTTTCATCCTTTGTATTTTCCAAGGTCAAATCTCCTCAGGAAGAAGGCTTTTATTTTTGAGGTCTAACTGTCAGTATAGAATGTAGGGAAATGTGTTTCTTTTGTGGAGACCAATTCTGACAGGCGCATGGGCGAGTGTGCATTTGGTGCTCACTAGGACCAGGGGGAGGAATAGCAAGGGAGTCTAGCTTCACTCCCACAGGATAACAACTGAAGAGAGGCCAGTGTGATCAAGCATCATTTAAGTATAGTGGAGATAGAGAAACTGATCAGGCACCAAGCATGATCAGGTTATAAGAATAGTTCCAGGATACAGGATCTGTTTCTCTTCCTACGAGGAGAGGATGAGTTAGCTACTCTCCTATTGTTCTTTGCCATCCCCACCTAGGCTGAGATTATCAGGCTCCTTTTGCAGTTGGCCCTGCTCTAGGCCCATAAACCGTGAGCTCTACCTGGAACTGACAAAAACACGTTTGCAACTATGAGCTTGTATTGGCAGGCTGACGCATCCACCAGGCACAAGAGTTAGGGCCTCAGGAGGGAATCTGGATTCCTCCTAAGATGAGAATGAAAAAGGAAGGAGGTTTTGTTCAAATACACAAATGCAGTGGTGATAAACTTTCTTGTTTGTTCTTTATGATTACTAGATTCTAAAACAGTTTTTAGTGCCTCTGAAATTAATTTCTCCTGCATGCATGTATTCACTTAACTTTAATTTTAAAACAGTTTACACTATGAATTTAATATTTATTGAATAACATAATGTAATATTTATTGAATTTCAATAAATATGGTAAAAAGGACAGCTGACAATCAGACAGAGACCCACACACATGGGGACAGATAGATACAGGTAAAGAGCTTACTTTTACATAATCTGTCACATTGATTGCATTTAGTTTTTTGCTTTTTCTAAACAAAACCCTTTTTAAGTTTTCAGTTTCACTACTTCCATAGATTTTCCAATTTCAGAGCACTTGGACAACAGTTCTCACTGATATAAAAATTATCTTATTTCAATGATTCTTAGTAGTAGCAAAATTCATGAATATTTTTATGTTTACATTTGTAAAGTATTATTTCAGTGTTTTTGTCTCTTTACTAGAATCTGAGGGTTTCACAATGTCGTATTCATGTGGTTAAGACTGTGTCTATAACATATGTGTTTTTCTCAGAGGAATATCACTTACCAATTTTATTTTATTTTATCCATTTTTGTTGCTTTTAATATGAACAAGAAGACAGCCACAATAATTAACACAGTGCATATTCTTTCTTCATAGAAGATGCTCAGAGTACAAGATGCAGACATGATGACTTTTCTAAACATTATTCGTACAAATATGTCTTCTCACTGAACAGAAAGTAGTAGTTGTATACATAGTCCAATATTCCATAATAGTAATGGTTATCAGGAGAACTGGCAATGTGGGAAGCAGTTGACTTGAGCCTTTTGCACTCAGCGTACTAAACTGGCTTTATGTTCCATGCTTCGTGGTTAAACTTTTCTGCTGTGTGGTTAAGACCAAGTTAAAGCAAGATCTACATAACAAACACGTAACTTTTGTATCTGAAAGGTCAGTCAAAGCCCCTCAGGATTTACCTTGAAACCATGTACAGCATTTCATTAAGCTTTTCTCAGTGTCAGCCACCTGGATGAGTCATGGTTATTGCTTGGCCAGTTTGCTGTCTGTGGAAGCCTGAGACAAAGTTTCTTTCTAGGTGATTCTTCTTAGGCATGCTATACATCATCAACCCCTTTTCTCTGTGGCACCATAATCTCCTTGAACAGAAAACTGGGACACCACCAAGTTACAGCATGTGACAATACACGTTCTCTTATTTCCTGAGTCCTCACTGCTCTAGAAGGGCTAGGGCCAAAATATTGGCCATCCTTGTAGCCCTTCTCTTTCTCTAGTATTTTTGGTCTGCAAGCTTAAGTTATTAAACCCCCAGAAGAGAAGTTTAGGGATACTATGACTCTATAACATAGGTATTTGAGCTTAACATCACTGTTCTTCTGAATATCAAATATCTTAGACTTAACATGAAACCAATATTTTCCATCAATCATTGATATTCTAATAAATCCCTATAGAATGTGATTTTAAAAGCTGTTACACATTTTTACATAGAAATTTAGAAATCTTAGAGTATACAAAATTGTAGCAGGTCAATCCTATGGCATTTTTCCTTGCCTCATATTCTCTTTAACTACACTTTTTTGTTTTCTTTTAAAACAAACATTTACTTGAGAGTATAGTATGACTGATATTATATTAAAGCAGCACATATCTAAAAGGTTAGAATGACAGTCATTCCAAGTACGGTTTTAGTATTACACATTATTACTCTAAGCATCAAAAACCTATTGGAGATTCTTAGGACCACTGTCTAATTCAGCGTATGTATATAAGTACATGGTTTTGCCCCTGCCATGTTTCCTAATTTTTTGCTTGCTGTCTCTTCATGTTTTAATCCTCAAGTTATTGATTTCCATTCAGCTGTGTTATGCCTTTCCATTTTTATTTCTCCTTTTGTGTTTCTTACACTAGGGAGACTACATGATATTTACACATATGGATCTGGTTTATTTCACTTATGACTATGTCTTCAAGATACAACCATTTATATACAAAATCCTCTAATTTATCATTCTTTTTTTTTTTTTTTTTTTTTTGCCTTTTTGCCTTTTTGCCTTTTTGAGACAGGGTTTCACTATGCAGTTCAGGCTGGCCTTGAGCTCAGTTTTGTAGCCCAGGCTGGTCTTGAACTCGCAGGGATCCTCCTGCCTCAGCCTCCCGAGTGCTGGGATTACAGGCGTGAGCCACCATGCCCGGCTTAATTTATCATTCTTTATATCTGAGTATTATTCAATAGCATAAGAACACCAGATCTTTCTCAGCCATTCTTCCGATGACGACGGACTTTTGGGCTGTTTCTAAAATTTAACTATCACAAGTTGTGCTGTTATAAACAAAAGCGGACAAATACCACTATTGTATGATGTTGACAATTCTTCTGGGGAAATTTCCAGTAGGGAAATCACTAGATTGAAAGAGATTTCCTGTCCTATTTTTTAATGAATCTCCACGCTGACTTCCATAGTGGTTGCACCAGTCTGCATTCCTGCCAGCAGTGGAGAAGGGTTCTTTTAGCCCCACATCCTCTCCAACATTTGTTTTTGGTTGATTTTTCCATGATAGCCATTCCGTCTAAGGTGAGATGCTGTCTAAATATTGTTTTACTTGCATTTCATAGATGGATAATGATAGGGAATATTTCTTCAAAAAAATTTATTTTTGAAAAATTTCTATTCATTGTTTAGGCTTTGTTTGTCACTGTGTCTAAAATTTCTTTTCTTTTGTGAATATTCATATTCCTAATGAGATACTCATACTGGCCTGTCTCCCCAATTGTTTTATCCTCTCTGCGTGTGTGGGGTATTTAGTGTAGCTTAGAAACTTCAGAGCAATAGTGATTTACACTAATGGCAACAAAGTAATCTTGTTTCTAAAATTTCTTCCAATAAATATGGTCGTGATACACAGCTTCTTCTACAACATTCGAAGAAGACTGTGCTTTGTCAATAGTACATTCAGCTTTCTTTACCAAAATCTCTCAGGAACAGGAGGAGGACCAATTGTTTCTGACACACAGAGGATGAGCTTGTATGCCTGACGCTCACTCATCCATATTGTAACTTACTGCTTTCTGCTTTAAGGAAAATCTAAGTTTTGACCAGAAATAATTTTAATTTATCTTTCAGTTCATGTTTACTTATCAGATACAATTATTTCTATTCTTAGATGCAATGCTCTGTGCTGCTACACATTTATAATATCTAACATTTAAATTAAATGGATTAATGCATTAAACACCCAATAAAATTGCCCTTGCACAACTGTGAATAGAAATTTTGTTTGATAGTCAGTGCAAATATTAAGGAAATGTCTATTTCCTAAAATCAAGAACTTAGATATCAATGAGTGCTTCTTAATATGTGATACTATGTGTGCATAAATAAATGTATTATTTTCACCTTCCGAACAGGATATTTTACAATATAATTTTATAACCACTTGTATACTATAACTCTGTGTGTGAAATTGAACCTGCACATATGTAACAAGATATTTTTCAATGTGTAACAAATGTAGGAGAAAGGTAAACAACTATTTGGTGGATTTGGTAGAAAAATTAGTCTCCATGTGATATCCAACCCATGGTTTATCTAACACTAGTTACCTTCTAAAAACTCAGTCTCGGGGTCCGGCAGGATGGCTCAGTGGTCTAAAGTACCTGCTTAGGAAAGCTTGGGTGGCTGCAGGGACCGCGGTTCGATCCCTGGCACCACATGCTGCACCAGCCCTGACCTCAGGGCAGGCTGAGCTGGTCGTAAAAATAAATAAATAAACAAACAAACAAAAGTTCTGAAACAATAAAATAAAAATTCTAAAAAAAGATTTAAAAAAATAAAAACTCAGTCTCTTAAAATCATCATATTCATGCTTGGGTTTCACTTATATAAGCAAATAAAAGTAAATATAAGCATTCAGTCCTTATTTGGTGCTGGGCTAGATTGGAATAGGATCATTGACTTGCCTTTCCCCTAAGCAAATCTGTGCTCTCTATGCAGACTGGAACCCAGCAACTACCAGAACTACCTGGCCTTCATTTTTGCCATAGAAGAGATCAACAGGAATCCTGAGCTTTTACCCAACATTTCTCTGGGCTATGAGTTCCACGCTTTCCTTTACAGTCATTGGACGATCCTAGAAAATACCTTCGTTTTGCTCATGGGACAAAATAAGGCCCCCAATTACATGTGTGGAACAGACAACAGGAATGCAGCACTACTGACAGAAGTACCATGGGGTTCCTCAGCTCAGATTGCACCACTGCTGGAGCTCTACAAATTTCCGCAGGTGAGAGATGGCGGGATAGGAGACGCCAGAAGTACAATGATGTCGCTTCGTCTACCTGCAGCATAAAGGGTTAAAATGAAGCTGGGATGAGCATCATTCAAAATGCATAATGCACCAGACAATTAGTGGATCATGCAGGGTATCTTTTCATTTTCTAGGATGAAAAATGAGGGGAAGAATTATATTTCCAGATGTCTGAGCACGTCCATTGATTGCTTAAAAATCCATTGATGGGGGTGTCTAGCAAAGAAATAATGTGTGTCTAATCCTACAGCGTGTCTAATCCTAAAGCTTGTATAAATTCCTCAGTTACCTATTGCAGGATTAAAGTGTCCACACTTCTCTACATCCCTCAATTTTCTTTTCCTTTCAGGTTACCTATGGCTCATTCGACCCTACGCTGACTGAGACTGGCCTGTATCCTTCACTCCATCAGGTGGCTCCAAAGGACACTTATTTGGCCCTCGCCATGGTGTCCTTGATGGTTCATTTTCACTGGACCTGGGTTGGACTGCTCATCACAGAAGGCCATCAGGGTCTTCAGTTTCTCTCCACTATAAGAGCTGAGATGGACAGGAACAAAGTCTGTGCGGCCTTTGTGAAACTATTGCTAACTGTGGTTGTGTCAAATTTTTCAGTCATGCAGAAACATGATATCCTGACCGCAGAAACAGCGTCTGCCAATGTGGTGGTCATTTACTATGATACTGTAAGTGCAAATGATGTGAACTACAACATAGTGCAAAGCTTAGTGACATGGAAAATCTGGGTTTCAAACTCTCGGTGGCAGGCTGATCTCACTGGCAGAGATATCATAATCAATCCATTCCATGGGATTCTTATATTTTCACCCCACCATGAAGAAATTTCAGGTTTTAAAACGTTTGTACAGGCAGCTACCCCTTTCAAATACCCAGAAGACACTTACCTTTATATATATTGGTCCAAAAATTTTGATTGCTCATTCTCTGAGTTGGACTGTGCCTTGAAGAACTGTATGCCTAATGCTTCTCTGGCTTGGTTGCCCCCGAATCGTTTTGACATAGTTATGAGTGACAAGAGCTACAATATTTACAATGCCGTGTATGCTGTGTCCCATTCGCTCCATGAGATGCTTTTTGAAGAAGAGCTCACACCACCAACAAGAAATGCAAAGTTGACATTTTTCCCCTGGCAGGTAATGTGTTTTCCTCTGCTTGCATGAAATCAGCATTATCTAGGTGTGTCTTTTAAGTTATACCATCTATTTCACCCAATAATATTAGTTTTATTTCCACAAAATTCAAGGCATTTTTGTATCTCTCAAGGACAGTCAAATCCCCTCAGGATTTACTTTGTGTCCATGTACAGTATTTTGTAGATTTGTTGTCAGTGTCAGCCATCTGAATGACTTATGGCCGTTGCTTGACCAGTTCACTCTCTATGAAAGCCTGAGAGAATGTTTTCTCTCCAGGTAACTCTCCTTTGGCACACTATACATTGTCAGTCCCTTTCCACTGTAGCCCCATAATCTCCTTGAACAGAAAATTTGGAAAACCACTGAGTTATAGGCTATTATAGCACAGGTTCTCTTATGTCCTGAGTCCTCACTGACCTTGAAGGGCTAGGGCCAAAATATTGGCTATCCTTGTAGCCCCTCCTTTTTTCTAATTTTTGGTCTGTAAACTTATATTCTTAACCCTCCAGAAGAGAAACTTAGTGATACTATTACTCTATAACATAGGTATTTAAGCATGACATCACCGTCTTTCTGAGTGTCAAACATCTTTGACTTAACTTGCAATTGGTATTTTCTATCAATCATTGATATTCTAACAAATCTCTGTAGAATATGATAAAAGTAATTACACATTTTTACATATTTAGAAATCTAAGTATATACAAAATTGTATCAAGCCAATCCTATGACATTTTCCTAGTCTCTCGCTCTCACATAATACCCTTTTTTGTTTTCTTGTAAACCAACCATGTACTTGAAAGAGAGTATAGCAATAACTGAAATTACATTGAAAGCAGCACACATCTAAAAGAGCAGAATGACAGGCATTCCAAGCGTATTTTGACTGTTACCCATTGCTATCCTTAGTGGCAAAAACATTTTGGAGGTTGCTAGGATCATTATCTAATTCATCCTGTGTATGTAAGTGCATGGCTTTGCCCCTGCCATGCTTCCTGTCTTTTCTGCTTGCTGTCTCTTTGTTTTTTAATGCTTCAGTCCTAGGTTTCCATTCATCTGTGTTATGCCTTTCCATTTTTTATTTCTTCTTTTGAGTTCCTACACTAGGGAGACAGGTCATGCATAAACCTGCCCTTAATTACCCAGCACAAAAGTTTAACTACAAAGCATACAACGGAAAGCTAGATTAGAATGATGAGCTAGCTGTAAGAGGCTTACGAGCCGGGCGTGATGGCTCACGCCTGTAATCCCAGCACTCGGGAGGCTGAGACAGGAGGATTGGTGCAAGTTCGAGACCAGCCTGGGCTACAAAAGTGAGCTCAAGGCCAGCCTCAACTGCATAGCAAGACCCTGTCTCAAAAAGACCAAAAAAAAAAAAAAAAGAGGCTTAAATCAACAGCTCCTAGCCTTGCCAGTTTTACCAGTAACCCACTGCAATTATGGAACATTGGATTGTGTATACAACTACTTTCTCTTAGTGCAATGAGAAGAAATTTAGTTGTACCAACAATGATTTGAAAAATTATAACACCTAAACCCTGGGTTCTGTATAACTAGTAGGAGGACAACAATATGCATTGCATCCCATATTTAAATGCACTACCAACATGTTTTAAAATTGGTACATTGTTACACATTATCATTTCTTATTAAAAATAATATAAAAATGAAAAAATAAAATTAAGTGGGGCTTTTGTGGCACGATAAAATTGGCTACTACAGGGTTTTTTTATAGATAATTTTTTTGGTCTTTTTGAGACAGGGTCTTGCGATGCAGTTCAGGCTGGCTCTGAGCTCACTTTTGTAGCCCAGGCTGGTCTCCAACTCACACTGATCCTCCTGCCTCAGCCTCCCAAGTGCTGGGATTACAGGCGTGTGCCACCACGCCCAAGCCATGAGGCCCAGCCCTACCGCTAATCTCTTGTATTCTCAATTTAGTCAGAAAAGCAGTCACAAGACTTTTCGACACATTATCAATTTTACTATAACCATATGTATTTATAAGTTCAGTTCTCAATAGAACTCAGAATTCTAAGATAGCTTCGTTATTTTGCAATTCATAGTACTGATTTGCAAATACTCGCTTAAGCATGACATTTCAAGAAAAAGAATTTTTATCCAAATATGCACAATAAAAGAATATTCACTGCTTAAGATAAAATATAGAGGAAAAGTCCTACCATAAGTGAATTTTCTTTCTTTAAGCCAAAGTATAATAACCCTACAGCATTGTTCATGGTATTCCAACATTAGCAGTTTTGCAGTTTTGTGAGAGAAAACATTTTAACCATTGATTTAAAAAAAAAAAATCCAAGGCATTGTATATCACACTCAATATTAGAGGACATTTTTTTTTTTTTTTTTTGCGCAGGGTGTTGACTCAGGTCCTTATTCTACTAAGCTATCTCCCCAACACCTAAGGTGAAATTCTTGACCTGTGCTAAAATGATATTGAATCAAGGAGCCACTGACAAGAAAGAGGAAAGTGAATGCGAGCTCATGGCTTCTTCAAATCGGACGTCCATTCCTTAGCTGTGTACATACAATTAATTATTTTCTTAAAAGCCAGCCAGAAAACCTGTAGGCATTTGCAGAAGTAAGTAGGGTTAGAGACATTGCACATAATTAAAGTTCATTTAATTCTGTAGATTGTTCTCATATCGATGAACTCATTTTGTGGTAGAGGCTGTTGGAATAGTCAGATAAAAATGGTGGTTGTGTGTTTTTGTTTTATTTCATTTCATTTCATTTTTGTATTATAGGCGGCTCAGCCTGCCCTGTGAGTGGGGCTGGCACAGCATATCTTGCTGGGGATTGAATTACTGGCCTTACGGTTGCCTAGCCTTTCCTAAGCCAGTGCTTTAGACCGATGAACCATATTGCTGGACCCCTTGTGTTTTAGAAGTTTTCATTCCGCAGCTGTTCCACCCTAGCTCAACTATTTTTCTTCTGTAAGTGGGCTTGCATAAAAGATGATTTCCTGAAACTGGCTTTTCTAGAACTTGATGGCAATTTAGTCCTTAGATATTCCTGTTTTCCAGTTTATAAATGTCAGTGTTAAAGTTACTTGAAGTAAGTAGAAATAAAGACTCATAGAAACTTCTTTACAGCTGTATTATCCATCTTTCTCCTGGAGCTCTACTCACATAGGATGACGGGTCTCTTTTAGATGCATCGATTTCTGAAGAATGTCCAATTTAACAATCCCGTTGGAGACAAGGTGATCCTAGATCACAGAAGAAAACTGGACTCTGAATATGACATTCTCAATTTTTGGAATTTTCCGGAAGGCCTTCGACTTATGGTTAAACTAGGTACATTTTCCTCTTGTGCTCCACATGGCCAGAAGATGACTTTATCTGATAACATCATAGAATGGGCCACAGGAGCTACTGAGGTAGGTTGTACTCAGTCATGCTGCTCTGAACCACAAGAAAGTCAATATTGTCATAGATTTTCTGCCCAGCAGATTGCTGATGCAATACTCATATGGGGAAATTGAAGAATTAAAGAATAATTTTTATGTTTTTAATTTTAAACAGAAAGAATAATGCATACAATAGTAGTGCATTACAAATCTAGATAGAGATTAACAATGATTAGTATAATTAATATTGTAATTCTCAATGTAGTTTCTCAGATTATTTGACATATGCATGAAAAAGTGCCCCAAAAATTTAAGTATAAGCTAACCATTTGATGTTCTCCTAAAATTAATAGTAAAATAATCTTAATTATCTTGTATGGATGTAATCACAGAAGGTATAATGATATGTCTTTCTCTATAGATCTGTGTGTCTTTGTCTGTATCAATAAAGAATAAGAACAGTCATTAGATTATAAATGGTTACCATTAAATACTTACCCAGTATATCAAATATGGATGCAACACTTTTTCAAATATATCACAGTTGTTTTCCTTTTGAGCAGTTCTTTCTCCTTTCACAATGTCTATTGTCCATTCTGGATTCTCTTCAATCTCGCAGTTTTATACACTACAAGAGCATTAATGATTATACCAGTCATAGTTCCTTTGTTATCATGGACTCAAGTTCACCCATTTACCTATAAAAACAGAGTTTTGTAGGTGGAGCAAATCACATTCCCACATGAAACATTGTATTCTTTCCCTGCTGTAAGAAACTTAAACAAGGGAATTCTAAACTGCACAAATGACTTCGTGAAATGAAAAACGTTCGTCATAGGGAAAAAGGAAGAGGTTTGGGGAAAATGGGAAAAATCAGTAGGGTAAAGCAGAAAAACTCAACTCTCTTTTAGTTCACTGAAAACTAAGGTATGTGTTAATATCTATGGGACAAATTGTTACATTCATTTTTGATACACTGGGCAACTACTTTAATGGTAACAAAGTATAATGTAATAACTGTTCATATTCTTTTATACTTTTGTTATATTTTTTATTATCCCAGAAATTTAAAAATATTGTTATAGGAGCCTTGATTTTATCCTTATTTATAGCTGAGTAGTAATCCTTTGTATAAAAATACTACTTCTTGTTTATCATTTTTCAGTTTATACACCTTTGCCTTGTTTCCAAGATTTAACTATGAGGAATGGTGCTGCTATAAACAGGGGCACACTGGAATCACTGTGCTGTGATGTTTTCAGTTGTTCTGGAATAATAACGAGAGGTGGAATAGCTGGGATGTATGTGATTTATAATCCTATTTTCTCAAAGAATATCCACATTAACTCCACAGGGATTGTACCCACAATAGACTCTGCCAACAGCAGACAAGTGTTTCTTTTTTCTTCCACAGCCCTGCTGATATTTATTTTTCATTGATTTCTTGATAGTAGACATTTTTTCAGGGGTGATACTGATGCTTAATGTTTCTTTAATTTTCATCTCTCGAATTACCTATAATGTCGAACATTTTTTCATATATTTATTCGCTGTTTGTATTCACTCTTCTGACAATTGTGTATTCATGTCAAATGCCCTTTTCTAATGATTCCTTATGTTTGGGAGGTCTGGTTTTCTTGAATTCTTAACTTGTTCTATATAGAAATCCTTTCCCATAGGACACTTGGCTAAAATTTTTCCTCACTTTGTCAGTTCTCTTTTCACCCTGTTGGTGATTTCTTCTGCTGTGAACATTTTTGTAATTTGTGGCGCAGTTGTTGATTCTTTGAGTACGTCTCATGCAGACAGGGTTTTCATCTACTCTGCATAACCCCATGTCTTCAAGAATGTTGACTTTAGATCCAGCTATGCTATTGAATTGGGTTGTTACATGTATACTGTGCTTTTGAGGCATTCTATGGAGAATATCTTCTCATCTGGGAAAAATGATAATTTACCTTCTTTCTTTCCTGCATGTTCTCATTTACTTCTTCCTCTGTTCTAATTTGATTTGCTAATGTTTCCAAAACCACGTGTAGAGTACGGGTGGTGACAATGGACAACCTTATCTCGTCACTGACAACAGAGTGAAACTTTTCAGTATTTGTCTTTTTAGTATGATGTTGGCTCTTGGTAGTTGTAAGTGGCATTTATTGTCCTCGGGTCATGTATTCCAATTTTCTCTAGGGAATTTAACATTAATGTATGTTGGACTATGTAAATTTTTTCTGTATCAGTTGTGTAGATTATGTGAATTTTGTCTGGGATTACTGACATGGCATTCATACGATATTTATTGATCTATACATGTTGAACCAACTTCGCATTCCTCAGGTGAATATCACTTGGTGATAGCATATAATTTTCTTGTCAATTTGCTGCACTTGGTTAGTTTTTATTAGGGATTTTGGCATCCATGTTCTTTAGGAAGATTGGCCTGTTGTTCTTCTTTCTGGAGGGTCTTCCTCTTATTCTGATATCATGGTAGTGCTTCTCTCCAAAATAAGTTTGGAAAATTTCATTTCATTTGCATTAAAATGTTGGAGGAGCACTGTCCTTAGTTGATGTATTGACTTCTTGAAGAATTCAGCAGTAATTGAATTAGGATTTGGGGCTTTATTGTTGGTAAGATTTAGTTATGTTTTTCAAAATATTCACTGATATTCAGTTATTTAAAATATGTATACCTTCTGGACTAATCATTGGTAACTCATAGGATAATTTATTTTCTACTCTGTTCATTTCCTCTGTTTTCACTTTTATGCAAGGAAACATTTTCATAGTAGATTTTGATGAACCTATTTCCACAAGATCTATAGTGATTTCACTCTTTTACTTCCTTATCATCAGAATTTGAGATTTCTCTCCTTTTTATAGGGCTGAATATGATTTTTATTAAGTTCGTGTATTCTTTCAAAAGAAATGAATTCACTAATTTGCTCTACTGTTTTGTCTCCATTGTATTAATTTCTTTTTCTGATTTTCTTAATTCCTTTCCTCCTAATTTGCACTTTAGATTTGACTTGCTGTTCTTTTTCTAGAAGCTTAAGGGGTAGCATTAGATTTTTAATTTGCAATTGTTCTGTTGTATTGATGTGAGAATACACTCTCATAAGTTTTCCTCTAAGAATGGGTTTCATGGAACTTAACAAAAGTTTCCTCTGCTGTATTTGAATTTCTGTTTCATTTTACATATTGTTTAGTTTCTTTTTTTTCCAATTTTTTTATTGTTTAAATTTAACAATGGTTATATTACATATTTTCATCATCAGATCAATTTAGATTAATACATATAGGTATATAAGATTGATCAAACAATTAAACATTAACCTTTCTAAATCCACATTACTTTTTTTTTCCTTTCCCCCTTCTTTTCTTTGAAAGTTGACACATTGCATATTGTCCTCACAATCATTCTATAGAGTGCAGTGTGTGGGCATGACCCGGCTCCCTATTGATGTTGCATAGAAAAAAGAAAGAAAGAAAAAAAAAAAGGAAAGAATATACTTCTCTTTGGACTAAGAGGAAGCAGATACATATACAATCAAAGGTTTTGCAATTGCAGTGTGCCACCAGTGAAGCTTGTGACGGAGGCTATTGAATGTAAGCCTCCTAAAGCTCATCTCACCAATCTAGCTCTGCGTTCCATGCATTGTAATTAAGGATTTTTTTTTTCTTGCTGGGTGGTCAAGGGCAAGTCGAAGCAAGACCTGTATAACAAAACATTCATTATTTTTTGTATCTTCCAGGGTCAAATCCCCTCAGGATTAAATTTGAGACCATAGAATGTACTTTGTAGAACTGTTGTTAGTGTCAGCCTTCGGGACGAGTCACGGCCATTGCTTGGCTATTTTGCTTTCTGTGAAAGCCTGAGAGAATGTTTTTCTCTGGGTGACTCTCCTTAGACGCACTGCAGTTCATTCATCCCTTT
>PVJA010026017.1:0-30103 GCA_004027025.1 Myocastor coypus
AATATGTCAACTTTCAAAGAAAAAAAGGGGGAAAAGAAAAAAAAAAAGTAATGTGGATTTAGAAAGGTTAATGTTTAGTTGTTTGATCAATCTTATATACCTATATGTATTAATCTAAACTGATCCGATGATGAAAATATGTAATATAACCATTGTTAAATTTAAACAATAAAAGAATTGGAAAAAAAAATAAATAAATTGGTAAAAAAAAAAAAAAGGAATGAAAAATGGTGATTTTAATGTGATAGGTAGGGAGTAATAGAGCAGGGTGGGATGGAGGCAAAGTAGTATTCTGCACCACCCATGTTGGGTGTTGGTTGCTGTTCTTTTAAGTCATGACATCCTCCTATAGAGATAAAGATCCATAATTTTTAAAAGTGGAAGAGTAGGATCCATTAGTTAGCCACAACCTGTAAGAACTGTGTGAACATCATAGATGTAGAACAAACATGAAACATATCACACTAAATTTGGGGAAGACTTTCCTGTCCATAGAGATTTTAGTATCTTTCAATAAATGCATTTAACATAAGCTATCTACTTACATAAATTCTTTACATAGTATCAATTTAAAAAGTTTAGACTGTTCAGGGATCTTGGGGATGTAGTCCCAGTTATTTTCATTTATATTTTTATTTATTAAAAAATCATTGTGATAATTTAAAATACTAGTAGGGGTTGAAAGGGTAAGATTCACTTACCTTGAGTTCATAAATCTGCATACAACATCTAGTTTGGAAAACGTCAAAAATATGGAATTCTGCATCTATGTATGTATGTATGTATGTATCTATCTATCTATCTATCAAGTTTAGAGTATGAAGCCTCAGATGGTTCATCAGTATCAATAGAAAGTACTTGCCTTGCCAAAATGAATTTCATAAACTAGAAAGCATTCTCAGGCCTGCAAAGGCAGACATATCGAGTGTACATATGCGTATTATTATATTCTTGGTATCATGTTGGGTACTGCATTACCTGGACCATAAAACATTATTTTAAGAACAGTGAATGTTTGGAATGAGCTATTTATTTTTTATAGCAAGAGTACTGAAGCCTTTCCAGAAAGACTGATATGTACTCCCACATGTTCAAGTGAAACAAATCTGGGATTACAGATGTGCCAGGTGGACTTTGGAAGCAGGAACAGTATCGGCAGCAAGCCTGTGTGTCAGGCTTGAGCTTTTACATTCTTTTCTCTGTGATATAAATTTTTTGAATTGAATACTGACATTGTTCCTAACAACCTAATAACTATAAATGCAGTGGAAAAGCTATGTAAACATAAGACCATTGTGTTATTGATGAAATAAGGAACTGGGGCTTGTAGCTTCAATAGTGTCTCTCTGTCACTCAGAGGAAGAAATAATGAGGGGCACAGCTCTTCATCATGCTACCACAAAGACTTTCTAAAATCAGTACAATGAGGACTCAGTGCTTGAGAATGATAAGAGCAGGGGCACATGACCTTTTTGATAGCCTTGGGACTTCTGAGCTGGGTGAAGCAGGATGGAATCAGGTAGCAGAGTTCAACCATCCGAGGCCCCCTTGAGAAGCATAAAGGTTTCATTACTGTAAAGAGCAGACCCTCATGCTCAAAGAACACTTGCCATAATTCTGTATTTTCAATAACTTTTGATTTCTATTTATTTCCAACAGGACAGGTAAGCTTTGACCTAGTCCACATCACTGATGAGTGACATTTCAGCTGCCAGATAAACAAATCTCCATCAAACACAAGTGATTGGATTCAGGAAAAAATTTCTGATCAATCTTTTCTTTTAAATACTTTTAAAGTTTCTAATACTAGGAGAAAATATCATACCATGTCTTATAAGATTGTAAGTCAAAGATAGAGTATGAATTTTAAGACAAAAATTAAAATTATATAATATTCAGGAAAGTAATTAAATATTAATTAAAAATTAAATGTTTCAAAACAATATTACAAAATTACCATTAAATTATGAATCAAACTAAGAGGCCAGAATGTAGTGTATCATGTATATGAATCTGTGATCAATTCAGAGTACTCACATAGTATTTGAATAGGTTAATGTATAAAAAATATTAACTAAGAAAAAGTTTTCATGACAGTAAAGGATTATTAAGAATAAAGCATAACATAAAGACTGGAGTGGCAAATATACGACCAGCACTTCTAACATTTGGACATAGGATAGCATACAAAGTTCTAGTATGTTGTTCACACAGACAGTGTCCATGACACTTCCTGGTGGCCAGGTGTCACTTGTGGGACTGAGCTACTGCAATTTCCTTGATATCCACCCTGTAAACCTAGACAGAATCATGACACATAGGGTGCAGAAGTCCATTTGTATAGTATGCTGATGGAAATATTTTGTTGCTGTACACAAAAGAATAATTGAAAGACTGCTGTTGTAGACCTCTTTTTCTCCTGTGTTTAATTGTTTGCCCTATTTGGTGGGTTCTTTCCATTCTCCTTCATGTAGTTGTGGTCATTTTGATCCCTCTCTAGAATATCTTTTAGTAGTCTGTGTAGGGTTAACTTCATGTCATTAAATTTTTTAGTTGCTCTTTGTCATAGAAGTATTTCGCTTCTCCATTAGACTTGAAAGAGAGTTTTGCAAGGTATATCAGTCTGAGTTGGAATTTGCTTTCTTGAGAGACTTGTAATACTTTGTTCCATGCTTTTCTTGACTTGATAGTTTGGGCAAGGAAATGTGTCATTATTCTGATGGCTATTCCTTTAAATGTGATCTGTTTCTTTTCTCTAGTGGCTTTTAGTATACTGTTCCTGTGCTGAATTTCTGGTTTTAAGTTGGTTGCTGTTATTTGGAGTTCTAAATGCTTCAGTTACTGAATGTCAGATTGTTTCCTCATATTTGGGAAGTTCTTTGCTATTACTTCTGTCCATATACTTTTTATATCATTTGTATTGACTCCTTTTTTCTCACCTATTCTTACTTTTTCACTAGCTGTGATAGTGTCATCTATTTTCACTTTCATTGAAATGGTTTTGCCAGCTTGTGGCTGATGTTTTAATTTCCTGTATAGCACTTTGAATCTGCTTCATGCATTCTATTTCTTTCCTATATTGCTCATCCAAGGATTCCACCATTTTTATATTCTCTTCTATTTCATTTATCCATGTCTTCTTTAGAAGCACTTAGTACTTTCATTTACTTCAGAGATTATTTTTGATCTGATTTCCTCTGTAGTTTTCTGCAGCTGTTTCTTTACTTCAGATACTATTATTTCAGAGATTTCAGGTTTGTGATTTCCAATTTCTTCTATGCTATTGTCTTCTGCACTTGTTCTGGGTGGGCTTGGGGCCTGAGAATGCATTTTGCTCCTTCTCTTTGTCATTTTGTGTAGCACTGTCTTCTGACCATTGGTGTAGAGCTTTGATAGGGCTCCAAGTTCAAACTTGTCCAGGTGGGTGTGGTTTGGGTCTGGCTGTTGTGCTCCACTTCTTCCTGCTGCAACCCGTGGAAGTGAACCCACTGCACCTCTCTGGCAAGATGTTCTGCTCCTGGATCAGCTGGGTGGGTCTTGTCTCTAGCCTCTCTGCAGGTAGTTCTGCCACAGGGCTCCACACTGGGCTTGTCTGATGGAGGGCTCCACTCACACACAAGGCCTGGGCACTAGCTCAAAAGAGGATGCAGTGGGTCCTGGGTGGTCCCACTCACACTGTCCTGATCGATCTTGAATTGTTACTTGATTAGCTGGTTTTGTGAAAATATGTTTAACAGTGAAAGAAATCAGTAAAGATTTATTAAGAGTTCTGTTCTTTGCATAGATTTTGAAATGGGTTCTTACCCATTTTGGAGTTGAAACATATATTTTACCACCTCTGGTTCTTTTCTCCTGTTGATCCTGTACATCAAGTGAACCTATCTTACAGTAAGTGATAGCACCTATATTCTGTACAAGATATACACAATGAGCTTTTCCCTACTTCTACTATAGTTCTACAACAGGGAAAGAATACATAGCATTAAACTTTGTGAGCTGCACTGAAGGTTTATCTTATACTCACTTAAAATTAAGAAATAAGCCAAGAAGAGTGATATATGCTTATAATCCCAGTACTTTGGAGGTTGAGGCAACAGGGTCACATGTTTTAGTCCAGTCTGGGCAATCTAGTGACTTAAGATCATGTCAGATCCTGTCTCAAATTAAAAAAAAATTAAAAAGGGGCTGGGAATTCAATCTCTAACACCACCTCCACACAAAGCAAGTAAAGAATTTGGCAGGGGGAGCTGGTGAGATGGTTCAGCCATTGAAAGCACCTGCTTAGGAAAGCTTAGGCAACCACAGGGACTGCGGTTCTATCCCTGGCACCACATGCTGTGCCAGCTCCACCCCCAGGGCAGGCTGAGCCAGCCACAACAAATAAAATAAAATAAAAATTAAAAAAAGAATTTTGCAGGTAATATGATTTTTATATTCAAGAAAAAAGTTAATAGCTTTCATTTATTGAATACTATTTATCAGGTATGTTTGAACTTTGAGCCTCACCTAGAAAAACAGAGTTGTATTTAACTTCTTTTTTAAAGGATTACTGTGATATAGGTTGGTAGAAACTGCACAAATGCTACAAATCTTCCCTTTTCTAACTCTGTACTTCTTTTTTTTAAGCAAAAAAAAAAAAAAAAAAAAAGTCTACTTCCCTATTATTAATTCTGGGCTGGCTTTGTGACAGATTGGCTCACACAGAGCAGTAGAAACAATAGTGTACCAGTTCTGAACCTAGCTCATAAGCTCTGCATACTCCCTCTCTCATATTTGGATGTCTGCTGACCCTCTGTGTGACCATCTGTGTGAATCATGCCAGGTGAGCCTGCTGGCTGAAGGACATAGTCCCAGTTGTCTTCATTGGCCCTCAGTGACCAGCCAATCCTTAGGGCAGAGACATACAACTAACTGCAAGTGGGCCACAGATTCATGAGAAGCCCATGTACTCTTGAGTTGGGCTTCTAGAGTTTGTGATTGATTAATGGTCCAATGCTGGAATTATGGGTGTGAGTGCTACACTCATCTTGGGGCAGGTAGCCTACATACAATATGAAGGGGGGGGAGGAACCTTCCTTGCTCTCTCTGCTCTTCCTCCATTTCTGCTTATTGCTTTTGCTGTTTTCTGTTGTGTGAACTGGTGCCCTCTGCTGTGTACCACTTTGCATTGGAGCTAGCTAAATAAGGACTGAAAACTCCACAAAATATGAGATGTAAATTTTCTAATTGCTATTGGTACAAAAAATTTCTTCTCTTTGAACTAAGAGAAAGTAGTTGTATACATAGTCCAATGTTCCATAATTGCAGTAGGTTATTGGTGAAACTGGCAATGTTGGAAGCTGTTGACTTAAGCCTTTTACAGCTCAGCATACTAATTTAGCTTTACGTTTTATGCCTCATAGTTAAACTTTTCTGCTGGGTGGTTAAGGCCAAGTTAAAGCAAGACTTGTATAACAAATATGTAACTTTTGTATCTTCCAAGGTCAGTCAAATCCCCTCAGGATTAACTCTGAAACCATGTACAGTGCTTTGTACAATTGTTGTCAGTGTCAGCTGTCTGGATGAGTCACAGCCATTGCTTGACCAGTTTGCTCTTTGTGAAAGCCTGAGAGGATGTTTGCTCCTTAGGTGACTCTCCTTAGGCACACTGTACACCTTTAATCCCTTTCCTCTGTGGCCCCATAATCTCTTTGAACAGAAAATTTGGGAAACCACTGAGCTCACTCTTTTTTCGATCCTTGACTTTGGAACGTGAATTTTCAGCACCTTCTCTCAAGACACGATGCCTATTTCACCAGCCCCCAAATCTAGACTGGCTTTGTGACTTGCTCTGGGCAAGAAATGTGGCCTGAGTGAGCACATGCCAGCTCCAGCAAGAGGCTGGAGGCACCCTGTACACTGCCATCTACTCTCTCAGAAACCCCTGCTCCATTTTGCCCACGAACCTGGGCTGCCCCCGATGAGGGGTGAGACACCTCCAGGACCAGCGCTATTCCTGCTCAAGCCCCACATCTGTGCGAGGAGCTCAGTCAGGATCAGCAAAGTCAAACCACAGCTGATTGCCGTCACACGCAGAGTACAGCCGAGCACGGCGTGGATTCCCTATGCATTGGAGTAAATGGTCACTGAATGCCACTGGGCTGGTGTCGAAAGCTCAGACAAGGGGTATCTACTGTGGTTTTTGGATAAGAGATCCTTTGTGCTCTTACGGTATTTTAAAAGTTATTTCTGGAATGGCCCATGTATTGATTAAATGTCACTGAATCAATGAGTGGCTAAATACTCAATTACACAAAGATAAGATTTTTCTAATGAAAGAGAATTCTGACTTTTTATTTTGAAATGTATAACTTCTGTCACTCCTGGCTGTGAGTTAGAGCAATGGTCCACACAGGAGCTGATGCTTAGCAGGTGCGCTCCCTAAATAGTCACGGCCATTGATCTTGGTGTGTGAATTGTGATGCCAAACAGGAAAAGCCAAAGCAAACACCAGACACTGAGGACAGTGCAGGACATTGTTCCTAAATGTATTCAAAATCAGGATGAATTCTCCTGATATTTGTAGGATGGAGACTGAGTGTGAAGGATATGCAGTTGTTCCTTCAGATGTGGGTGAGCTGCTGATTTTGTTTTGAAAATCTCCTTTTACAGGCTCTCCAGCTCTCCAAGCGGTCCCGCTAAAAAGGGTGGGAGATTTTGCAATGGAAGATCACATCGGAGGTGCTTGCCTGCTTTCTCAAGGCTAGGAATTCTCAGCTTGAGCCGCACATCAGAAGCACCTGGGGAGCTTTACAAAATGCCTCCAGAGATGGGTTAATGAGTTTCAGGTACAGCCTGCACAGGAGGACTTTAACAAAAGCCCTAGGGTGATTCTGCTTAGAAGTCAAAGTGGAGAACCTCTGCCCAACCTTTCCCCAGAGTGCTCCCACCAGTTAAGTGGTTATTATTGGATCTAACTTTAGAGGCCATCTGGAATAAACACCTCTTAAATATACCTATAATCAAAACTCAGAACTGAAACAGTATAGCTAGAGAGTGATTTTTTTTTATAGCAGACAATGACTGGCTCAAAAAAGAATTAAGCAATCATGGTCAAAGAGTAACTTCCTGCTGACTAACCTGCCAAACAGATTATGATCCACTGGGGAGAGGTTTAAATGCCATAAAAGCCTTGAATATAATTAGGTATTCAAAATTTTGGTCTGTCTATATGAAAAACATATTTATATCCCCCATTAAATAATACATCAAAGCTAAATTTTGCTTGTATATACAATCTAAAAGTACATTAGTTTAAAATATCTCTAAAAATATACACTATCACATGTTCAAAAGTACTGCCATAAATTAAGGTACGATTTAGTATTCTAATATGATTTTTGAATTCAGATTCAACATGGGCCTTTCAAACAGCAAATTTCATCTTCCTAGTACATAAATGATTCTTAAATAGCAATTCTTATATGCCAAAAATTTATTACCAATACCTTCTGTAGCCGCAATCACAAGTTGACCTGCAACTTGTCAGAGTCACACTTTTCTAAGTCAGAGGCTCCACTGGAGAAAAATCTAGTATGATTTGCTGATGTCATACATAGAGAACATGAGATTCAGAGAGGTTGAAGAGGTAACTCAATGCCCCTGGCACTGAATGGCTGGGAATCTAAATCTAGCCCAGAATGTGGAGTCTGTATCTTCCACCTTACTTTATGGATCTGGAAGAAAATGGAGAAGCCTGTTCTGGCCCTACAAACCAAGGGGCAAAGCTGGATATGGTTCCCAGCTTTCACCAAGCACAGATGTTTTACCCCTCTGTTATAGGTGGGTATGTTCCACAGAGGATTTTGACAATGACAGAAATCATCACACCTACAACATTGTTACTACAAAACATGTTGTAGTCACTGATAGCCTTTTAATACAATATTTATAAATGTGTTTGCTTCTGTAGCTACAATCACAAGTATACCTCTCTATTATTGAGAGCTTTTAGGAGCATGTTATAATTAGTGAACCAATACAGATATATCATTCCTTTTTCTAGTCCATACTTAATTCAAATTTCACTAGTTTGCACCTAATGTCCCTCTTTTGTTCCAAGATCCTGCATTACATTTAGTTTGTTTGGGGGTGCGGGGGTAGAGAGTAGTTTTTCAGCTAGTTAAGAGCAAAATACTGGGGCCAGGGAGATAGCTCAGGGGCACAAATGCCTACCTGGTCAGTGCAAGGTCCTGAGTTCGATCCCTGGTTCTTCAAAAAAAGAAAAATAATAATAATAGAGCAATAATCTTATAAATTGTTGTTCTTATATTCTCTAATGTCAAAGAAAGGGACATATGTTAATGAGGTAATCTGGAATTTTAATTATGAGAATCACACTATAGACAAGAGAAAGTTTAGGCAAAAAAGAATGTGACAATTGAAAGGAGATTTCAATACAGATTAACAAAATCTAAAAGAGCAAGGGATAGGACAGAATAGTGTAAAAATTTAAGGTAACAATAAGTAGCTTATATAAAACCACGGTAATCTAATGCAAGTTGTCATCATTTACTTTAGGGAAGTTTGTGTTTTTAAAACTCATAGAAATTCAGTGATCGTTTTTTTGCCAATATTTATGTAAAACATTTTCCAAACAAGACTGATTCATCTTACTCTGAAATGAATTGTTAGATCACAACAGAGAATGTTAAAGCGTTTGCATCTCTTATAGAAATGCCAAACATTTTACTTTGCCTGATGCTGTACTATAAATAGGGAGATTCAAATGCTAAAAATGTTATCCAATTGCCAAACATAGTTTTTAGCATCTACTTTCTTAGTACAAATGACTTGTTCTTTCAAAGTTTGAAGGTGAAAGCTAGGTTATAATTCAAAGAAATGGTATACCTAACTTCGATTAATGAAACATGAACAGTATTTGATATATAGTTTTTATTTAGATTATTTTCACTGAAATGCTTCTTTAGACATTTACTGAAGTTTTGTTAAAGAGTAGATACTCTGAAGACAGTTGGGTTTTTAAATTAACAGAACAGCCATGCAGCATCAATATTGCTGAGGAATACTAATGCAGATCTAACTCATTTTTAATTTTATTAACTACATTTAAATGTAATAGTAGATGTAAAGATGTCAAATTACTTGCTGTAACAAATGACTAACAAAATCAGAACTTGAGAATGATTAACTCACCAAACAGGGCAATATAAATAATATCCCAGTAGTGAAAAATTAGGGGAAATAAAAACTAAACTCGAAGACATTTTAACAAGTTAAGGAGACTTATGAAAGAAGTCTGCTTTTATTGTTAAAAGAACACTACAGAAGAAAATGCCATTGACTTATGGCTGACACTTCAAAACAGTATAGATATATCTCCAGGTATATGCCTGGCAAAAAGTAGAGGGAACATGAACAGCATAGAGATTTGTGTAAGATATTTAGGGCTAGCATTCCTTTGAAGGTGTCACTGGTGGAAACCTGAGGAGATCTATAACCCGGACATAGCCAGGTAGGATGAGAATGGCTTTACAACATCTTCCAGTCAACCGCCTGGTCCCACTACTCTTGAATTCCCCTTCTGCAACTCATCAGAGCTCAGATTTAGAGCCGGATACTCGTGAATGGCAAGATTTCCTTTCAGCTGTATGCAAATGATTCATTATGGCAATGCCTTTTCTTGGCTGCCTCAAAGGTGTCGTCTGTTTTGACTTGCAGAGTTAAGTTTTTGCAGGACTCCACAGGTTAAAATAATGAAAATATCTCCTGTGGAAGATTTTAAAATACATAAGAAATGACTAAAGTAAAACTACTTGATTGGGGGGGTAATTTTTTTTTTTTTTTTTTTTTTTTTTTTGTAGTACTGGGGGGATAGAACTCAGGACTTTGTGCTTGCCAGGCAGGTACTTAAGCCACTGAGCTATCTCCCCAGCCCCAAGAGCAAATTATTATTAAATATATTATCATGCTCATTTAAATACAAGCTTTACTCATGTTTTGACTTATTTAAGATGTGTTATTTAAATTACTTTAGTTCAAAAAATTACTTTAGCTCATCTTAAAATGAAACGCATGTTTGTAGACAATTTGGAAATGACATGATAGTTTATTCTTGGTTTGAGGACTAATTATGTAAGTTTCAAGTTATTTTCAATATGTCATAACATCAAGAGAGGCAGAAGTTGTGTTTATTAACTAATGTTTTGGATATCTTGAATTTCAGATGAAAAACAATCTACAATAATTTTTGTGTTTAATTATAAAATAAGACAAGATGTAAAAATTGAGGCTGCTATCTTAATTAAGCAAGTCTTGCCAATTAATAGATATTGTATTTCATTTGACTGTGTTGTTGGCTAACCAAGAAGTATGAAGAAGGACTCAGACACAGAGACCACACACACACACACACACACACACACACACACGCACACACACGCACACACACATGCACACACACGCACACACACACACACACACATGCACAGTCCCAGGGCTCTCAGAGACCACTATGTTCTGAGGTTCCCAAGCTCCTCAGGCAGATGTGGGAACACACAACCTTAAGCAGCAGCGGCAAGCTTTAAATCTCAGCTTTTGCGGTTTGGTTACTGCCTCCAGAGTTCTGGATGTTGTGGGCACAGCGCCCTCATGCTGTCCCTGGGAGTGAGCCTCTCACTTCTGTGCTTATCTTTGAGTGTGTCTGCCATCCTGGGCAGCACACACTTGCTGCGTGAGTCCAGTAACAGGCACTTGCACCAACAGGAGTACTAGTGAGCAAGGGGCAATATAAAGCAGGTCTGGTATTTCATAAAGTCTTTCTCAATTTCTGTGTTTGTAATTCTTAATAGTGCAGGGTGTAGCTGGGCATACTCCTCCCTTACAGCCCTGCTCACACACAGTGCATCCATAATACAATGAGGAGAAAGAAATAACTGGCAAGAAAACTATTTCCCCAAGTTGTGATTTGCATCTCAATAACAGGACACCATTAAAATATATTTAAAAACAAAAAGCTCCTAAGCTGATCCATCCTTTAGAATTTTGAGATTTCCCATTGCTGGACTATTTTCCCACTCTGTATGCGCAGCACAGATTCCTGCTAGGCCTATTACAGTGAGCAAACAATGTCCTCTCTGTCAGAACAGAGAATGAATAGTATCACAAAATTCTCTTCTAATGTACAGCCTACATTTCCCCCACCCCAAACCTCTCAGAAGAGAAAAACCAGGACGAGGGCTGAGGAGGAAAACTTGACTTTCCCACTGCCAATCTGCAACTGCCTTCCGGAACACAAATGGCTAAGTAATGCCAACCATGCATCAACTTACAAGGAGATAAAGTCTTTTCTTTCAAATCGGATCATATGTTTTTCATTTCTGTGTATAAAGACACACACTATCTTTATAAGGGATGAAGGAGACATGACATCAGATAAGATTTCAGGGCATAGTGGAGCAGCTTATCACAACAAACTGAGCATCCACAGAGCAACTTCAATTTATGTTAAAATATTGGCAGCTAATTCATGATCGCAGAAGCTGTCTATCCATTCAGCTGCTTCTGTTTTAAGCCCTGATTCCCACTAACCTCGTGGTTCATACAGGAAGAACCTTGAGGCACTCCTCTGAAACATATGACGTGCTGCTGAGAGATATGCCTTTGGTATTGGGGTCAGCCTGTCTGTCTCACCTGTCCTCATTCCATAAGAAATATTAAGGGTCTAATTTTCCAAAGCAAGAACTTCATAATGTATTTTTCATCAACCAGTGAAAAGCTTGCTTCCATAGAACAACAGGGGTTTCCTTGAAATCACCCTTCTTTTTAAGTCTTAGTGGCTGTAAGATATGATGCTTTATCTTTATCCCTTTGTGACAAAAATACAGCATATATTTTATGTACTCTTTAAAGGGAGTTACCTACTTCATTCCTCATAAAAGAAATATTTTTATAGCCAAAAAACACTGGCTTCTGTTTTCACAAATGTCTGTAACCAGAAAAAAAAAAAAAAAAAAAAAGAAAAAAAAAAAAAGAAAAAAGCGCAGCAGCCCCTTCTCTTCCTTTTCCCACACATGTGCTGCACAGCTCGGCGAGCTCACAGAGGCTCATAGCATTCTCCTGGTGACACATTTAGCTGAGGCTGCTGGACACCCTGACAGCTCTGCCTTCTTTTCTTCCTTCTCTCCTCACCCCAGGTCTGTATGAGACTAAACAATCAAGCCTTTGTGCTGTGCCATGGCCATCTGAAAATTCTAATGCTGTGCCCCCCGACTGGTACAATGGCGTTATTACCTTGGAGAGATGTTTGCCTGACCAGTATTCCAAGCTCTGGCGATGTAGCTCTTTGAAATGTTGTTATGGTGAGAGTCTCTCTTTTTCTTGGCTAAAACCAAAAAAGAAAGTCAGAAAATGGCAGATAGATACAGGTTGTTACAGATTTTTGGCCAGTATAATGTAAAAATGTTGGTATATTGATGCCAAACAATGAGCTTTACATTTCTTTCCAAAAACACAAAAAAAGCAAATTGCACAGGCTTAGTTATTAAACGAGAACAACTACAAATACCTGTGAATAAATATAAATGGTTCCTAGTAGCTCAGTCAGTTGCTAATCAAACAAAAATCACAATACTTGCTATTTCCATGTTTTCCTTGGTGTATGACAAAGTTATGTGCTACCGCAGCAGTATTAGAACTCAAATAACTGTTATCTAAAGTTGAGATGAAGTAAGTGGCTTATTTGAAAAGAGCATTTACCCTTTATGGCAAGGTGAGCTGTGATCCAGTTTTGGAAGTATCTTATAAAAAGGATATTATTTTATTTTTTGTGGTACTGGGGATTGAACTCAGGACCTTGTGTGTGCCAAGCAAGCACTTATTCTACTGAGCTATCTTCCAGGCCTCTAAAAAGGATATTCTGAGGCAGCGTGAACAGTGTGATTGAATGCTGTGGGGACCCAAGCCTGAGCTGTGAGTCATTATTCTGCTGTGGAGGTGAAGTGACATGCAGAAATGGCAGAGGCTGTGGCGATGGCTTCTTCAGTCCTATCTGCAGTTCTGCACTATGGCAGCTGGGCGCTTCCTCCACCCACCTCTCCTCTCTCGTTCTCTTCCCATCCTTTAGTAAGTATCTACTATGCTAGACTTTATAGAATGTACAGAGTTTACTGAAACACTATACCAGAACAGGGGCAATGTGAGAGGGAATGAATGAATGAATGAATGAATGAATGAATGAGTGAATTCACCTACTAAAGAGAGTATCCTGCTGGCTGACTAAGATTTAGCACCTTTCAAGTACTCTGGCACACTGAAGCACAACTTCTGATATTCAATATAAAACCTCGGCACAGGAGCCTTGTAGATTCCCATCTACTGAAGTTCTTGTGGCTATATTATCCTCTCATACTATTGCTTTCTTCAGTCGCAGCATCAAACAGATTATTTATATTATTTTAAGGGGGCACTTATGCTTTTCCTTCCAGTTATCAAGTGAAAAGGCTGCTTTTTGGTTGCCACTACATTCAACTATATGATTGTTTTATTATTTTAGAAAATAAGGCTGAAAGATCAGAACAAGACGCACAATCCTGGCTCAGCCTGACCTAGGCCTTCCACTGTCAGTCACACCAAGGAGGAGGAACAGGTTTCACTGGGGAGAGTGCTCAGCAGATAAACAAGCTGGCAAGCCACTGTGCTATGCTTTCATTAAACTTCAAATCAAACCTCTTCCTAATCCCTGACACACAGATATATTTAGATGTGGTTTCCAACTGTAAATCTCTCCACTCTTCCACATCAATGGTTTATCTTGGAGAATTGTCTTGAGTTAGTAAGAAATATAAGCAAGACTGAAATATCCAAGTTAAATTGCAGCAGGTAAAAGAATAAGCATTTTTCTTAAGAAGCTAAATCCTATGAATGTTACTTGGAAGTAATATTTCTGTTTAGACAAGATAGCATGTCTGCATCTTATCCTCTGAATAACTACTATGAAGACAACAATATGCAATGTATTAATTATTGTAAATGTCATACTAGCCTGTTTTGAAACTGTTTCACTGCTAGTTTATCTTTCTCATTAAAGCTAATAAAAATAATATTTCCATGCATTCTATTATTAGATGTGAATAAAGAGTTTGATTTGAAAACTGAATATAAGTTTATAGTTAATTTAATAATGTGAAAGTGGTATGTAAGTTTGCACTTACAAAATAGAAATTTCCTAAACTTAAACTATTCCAAGGAGACAAAGTAGTGAAGAGAGTGCAGTGCTATCATAAAGACAGGCACACAGATCAATGGAATAGAATTTAGCCTCCTAGGAAAGAAACTGCTATTGGTAATGAAGTGTACTCCTATTCCTTCCACCGTATCGTCAGTTGGTGTTTTTGACAAAGATGCCAAGATGGGAAAAGACTCATTCTGACAAATAGTGCTGGGACAACAGATGGCTACTTGCTACAGAATGAAGTTGATTGTTAACTTGGGAAATATGAAAATTAGTGTAAAATGGGCCAAATATCTGAACATAGGAAGCAAAACTACAAAAGTTGTAAAATTAGGAAATCTTAGAGGTAAATCTTTATGAGTTCAATTTTGTCATGACAATTTAGACATGCCATCAAATACATATTCAACAGGAGAAAAAATAAACTAGACTTTAAAGAAAAATAGTTTGTTTTTAAAAACACTAGAGTGCTGGGGAGATACCTTAGTGGCATAAATATCTGCCTGGAAAGCACAAGGTCCTGAATTAGATCCCTAGTACCAAAATACACACACACATACATACATACATACATACATACATACATAACACTGCAGAGTAAAAAGACAACCCAAAGAATAAAGGAAACTGTACATTTGATAAGGGACTTATAAGTATAATATATAAAGAATTCACTTAACTCATAAAAAGGCAAATAGCCCAATCAAAGATAGGCAAGAGACCTAAAAAGATATTTCAGCATACAAATGGTCAATAAGACATGAAAAGATGCTTTATATTATTGTCAAGTACAAATCAAAATCATAAGGAGATGACACTCTACTCCCCCTAGCATAAAAACACCTAAGATAGTAGGAGTTTGGAAGGTTATGGAGAAATCAGGATACTTAAGCCTGGCTGCCAAGAGTGTAAAATGATGTAGACACTTTGAAAATGCCTTGTAGCTTGTCACAAGTTTTAGACACAGACTTACCATTTTACCCAATAATTTAACTCCAAGAGAAATGCGACAGGTGTTCACACAAGAACTGATACATAGACATTAACAACAGCATTACTTTTAGGAGCCAAAAATGTAGAAAAATCCAAATGCCCATCAACCAGTGAAGAGATAAATAAAATGTGGTCTATTCATATAAAATATTACTCAGCCTTAAAGTGGATGCACTGATACGTGTTATAACATGGATATACTCTGAATGCTTTTGGTAAAGAAGACAGTGACCAAAAACTCACAAGTTTGACTCTATTTATAAGAAATGCCCTAAATTCTCACATGGATATTATGGTTTGTGTCTACTTGTCCCCCAAAAGCCTCATTCAGTCATGGGGCAGGAACTTCTAGAGTTTGAGATGAACTCATGATCCATTGAGATTATGGGTCTTAGTATTGCTGGAATTATGTGTAAGTACTTCTCCCAGCCTGGGGCAGAGAGCCTGAATGCTACTTAAGAAAGACAGACTTTCTCTCTGTTTCCACTACTCCTCTAATTTTGCTCTTGCTCTTTGCCACTGCCATGAAAGGTTGATCTCTGCCATGTGCCACTCTGCCTTAGAGCCAGAAGAGTATAGACCACAGTAACTGTAAGCTGAACAAACCTTTCCTTCCTTCATTTCGGGTATCAGTATTTGCTGCAGCAATGAGAGAAGAGTAATTGAGACAATGGAGAAAGAACAGCTTAGTGATTACTCAGGGATGAGGGAAATTTGAGGGGGATGGTAACTATTCTGAAATTGATGGATGTCCCACCTTAAGTACACTAATACTCACTAAATCTCATACTTTGAATTATGAGTTGTATGGCATGGAAACTGTGTCTCAATAAAGCTCTTACACAAACAAATTCCAAGGGATGTGGACTTTATAAGATTGGTAATTTCCAGGGCCCCAAGGAAATGTCTCCATGTGTGGTTGCAGCTGGATCACTGGAGTTCCTAAAATGAAGCAGACAGCACTGCAAACTATTCTATTCTGACTGCAGTACCTTAAGTACAATTCTGCCTGGATGAAATGCTCCTTCAGGTCCCTTTACACCTGGATGATTATCTCCCTATGTAGACAGTAGCAAAAGCAAATGGTTGCTGGCTCGAAGACAAATCTTATGTTTTTGATATTAATTTCTTTTCCAATTGAACAACATTTTAGAACTCCTAAAACCAGCTTATTTACTCATAGTATGACTGCTGTACCTGCTCAGCTAAGTTAGTAGAACGCCAAGTTCAGGACTGTTCCTTCTACATCTAGCTCGCTGACAACTTCCATGATGTGTGTTAACAGGCGCTCAACGCTGATGGTGACACGTATAAGGAGGCTCAACCAAGTGCCCTCTGCAAGGTCATGTGCTTGCCAGCTAACCTAAGGACTCCTGAGAAAGCCACACAGAGGAACTGAAATAGACTTTAATATCTGGGACACTGGGGCCCTGAGGGATGTGACACATACCTGACAGATGGCCTGGACTGCACTCCTGCTGGCAGTGCTTCCTTAGTCCTAGTTTAAATCTGACAGTGCTTCCCCAGGACAAAATTCTGTGGGATGGAGGAAGCCCTTTATTATGGAAGGGAATGTGGTGTAGGCTGCCCTACATTTGGTTTATTGGTTTCTTTCCATTACAACATAAAGAATAGACATTATGTGGATATCACGTGCACGTCAGAAACATCATGCTGTGGCAGAGGAAATGACTAGTGGTCTTATTTTTTTTGTTTTGTTTTTAGAGATTTTGAGTAAGAGTATCTTTATTACTGCAATATCCTCGAATCTACCTTGACTTGTAAAAATTAATCTACTTGATTAATATGCAAATATTGAAGGTGGCTGTATTTCAGGCACAAAAGCAGGAATAGAATGAGCTGGAACTTGGAAGTTGAAGGTGCCACATATGAAAGCCACCCAGGAGCTGCCCCTAGAAAGCAGCTGTGGGGCTGCAAAGGCTGCTGGGAGGCTCGGGGGCCATTCCAGAAGTCAGGCCAAAGCAGCTCCCTTCCATGTGGGGGATTAAAACTCAGCACCGAGTTCAGCCAACACTGCAAGATGCCACTTTGGACAAGACACAGTGTGTCTGGGACATGCTGCACCGGAGGGCAGGATAGGACACATGGCAGGGGGGTAGGGCTGCCTTACTCTCTGGCTTTTCTCTTCTAATGATCAAGACTAAAGACAACTGGCCAGCTGCAGTCCCACTTGTAGGAAGAACGAGATAGAGCCTTGACTTCTGCTGGTCTACACAGCATAGCTCACCAAGGAAGCCAGTCATCGCAAGAGCGTTTTCCTTCCTTTTATCAGTTACTTGCTACTGCTGACCCACAGGATGCTAGATACGAGTACAGCAAATCTACACTTCTTTCAAATACGATGTTGCTAAAGCACATCTCTCCTTGTTGCCCTTTTGCAGTTTCTCATGGGAGAGGCTGCTGACATACATGGTCCTTGGGGCAATTCTGCTTCTTAGCTTTGGGTCACCATGTTAACCGTCAAGATGTTTCTGCATTCTGACTGTCATTTGTTACAGTGGCTATGTCTTTAGTCTAAGGCCACACATTTATAGTTTTACCAAAGGAGGCCTAATATTGACTGAGACAGCATTAGGATAAAATTCCAAAAATCTCCCTCTAGGAAGATAGTAATGTATCAATCGGTTCCTCTGGGTACACCCACCAGAGTAGCTGTTAACTGGTAAAGACACACAGCCTTCAATTTGTCCAAATGATAAATGCAGCATTTGGGGTTGAACTCCATACCTTTGCACTAATCATCATCCCCAGCCCTTCTTGTTTTGAGACAAGGTCTTGCTAAATGGCTAAGTTGTTCAGGCCAGGATCAAACCTGCACTCATTTTGCTTCAGTCTTCCAGAATGCTGGGATTACATGCATGTGCCACCATGCCCAGCTTTGATATCCTTACGATTTAAAAAATGAAAAACATAAACAAATGCTATTTCTCATTAATCCATCCAAATTTCATGGTGGATTAAGAAGGTAGGAATTATGCCTTAAAGTACGGGCACTTCACTGAAAGCTTACTGTTCAGCACACAGGAATCACACAAGGAAAGTGGAATGAGTGCGCTCAGTGGCACAGCAATTACAGTGGTTGCTGAGGACAACTTACGTGGCCCGGAAGGCACCAAACAATGTGGGAGAACAGGCCAACCACAGAGCTCCCCCTACCCAGGGGCTTGTTGTTCTTGGTCTCTGCTCTTGCTGAGCTCCCTCACACTGGTGACTCCCTATGCACTGGCTTTGCCGGCTGTGGCCTGCAGCACTCCCAGCCCCAGCTGCTCTGGCTCCCGCCTTCAGCCTTCCTGGCATTCGCTGTGTTCACAGTTCCCATCTTCTGCCACCGGATAGCTCTTGCTTCACGCTCACACAGTTGAGCAGCTGGACCCCCATGCACACAGAGCGGCGGTCCACTGACAGAAGAGTGGTTTCAAGGTTTTATCAGAAAAATGGAAGAGACAAACCGGGTGAGTTCACAGAGATGCCTGAGGGCAGTCACTGGGAAGATAAGATGGAGGTTTTTTTTTTTTTTTTTTTCAAAATCCAGACTTTAAATAAGCATCAAAAGGATTAGAAGTATGACATTAGGAAAATCATTCCTTCTGAAAATCCTCTCAAAGGTGCAGTTTAAGAAAATAATCTCTTTTCTGAGAGGCATGCATTTTTCTTCAGGTCTAGGGAGTTGATGATAAAAATCCCTAAATATATTCTTACATTATCTGCAGTCTACAGGATCCAGGTAAGATTGATACAGTTATAACATATATTGAGTTATTAACAAATGACATTTTGTTAGCAAAAACCATCTACTTCTAAGCATGCCACTCAGAAAGAGGCTTAAAATGACATAATTTAGTGTCAGCCTTATCTGCAGGCATGCGTGTATCCCAAGTGTGGCTTGGCTGTGGATTCTTTACAGTTTTAATATTGGAAGACAAATCATCAAAATGATAGCATTTAACAGGAAAAAGTCTCTCTTATTGGAAAAGAATAACTTACATGTGATGATTGGAGGGAAATTCTACAGCATGCTTCTCAGCTACGTGAACAGGAAGCAAGGTAGCATAAACACATTAAAAAGATGAGTTTCAGGGTGGAAATGTTTCTTTAATGACCTGAATATACATGAAGCAATGCTGCTAATCTCTAATTTATGTACTGGTAGTAAAAGAAATATTTTGAGATTTTTTTAGACAACATGAATAAATATAGAATAACCAAAGCAATCATAGAAGACATTAATTCGCTTACTTTTCCTTACTCACCTGTCAATATTTGCTTATGAATAAAAGGCACACGCAGCAGAAAAAAATGAGACAATGTAGTAATTTTAGTTATAAGTAAAGTTCTGAAAGGATGCATAAGAAATTGGACAACCCAAAATTCCTGGGGTTTATTTTACTTTATGAGGCCCTTTGCTATTAAGATTGCTATGTTGCATCGCTTAACTTATTTTCTTTGGCTCTTGTTCTAGGTTAACCCCGGCTCTGCCTTATCTTTGAAAGCCACTCAGTTCAGGCTTCAAGCCTCCCCTGGTTCTTCGACATCTTCTCAGTGTTCTGTGTATAACACAGAGACATCTTCTCTGTGTTCTGTGCTATCCTATTGTTTAACACTCATGCCCATTTCAGGGTTAGTTGAATACATTTTAGAGTTAAAAACAAACCCTGTGATATTTCAGCTCAAATTCTAATGTTGATAAGGAAACTAGTCACAGATTTGCTTTCTTTTGAAAAAAGAAAAAAAGAAAGAAAGCTCATGACCAATTTCCTTGACAGCTGTATGGTGGTTGCCTGTTCATTTCACATGTGCTACTTACAATTTTTTTTCCCTCTAATCTGATAAAAAAATACCTGCCCAAAACTCTGCTGCAATATCATATCCAGAAAAGCCAGGCCAAAATGTTTGTTTAATTATGGATCATTTGTGATAATTTTAAATTCTGGTAGGAAGGAACTGGCAACTGCTAGTCTATAACTCTGGGCATTTAAAATTTTTTTCAATTTACTTAAGTTAGAACATATATATACACACAAATTAGGATTATGTGTCATCCAGGTTTTTATATTCCATTATATATTAATGGAATTTTAAATGAGACATGAAATCTGAGCTCCTGCTGCAACCCTTTGTCAGGCCTGATATCAGGCAAGACTGCCATATGAGCACATCTAAATGATCAAGTAAGGGGGAAAATGAAAGGGAAGAGTAAATAACAGAAAGAAGGAAGAGAGTTTGGAACTTGTCTGCACAAAGACACAATTTCTATTATAATTGGCAAAAGTCATCAAATACTCCAGAAGGTGACATAGCCGTACCTTAGCACATAAAACTGAAACTGCTAAATTAGAGAAAATGGGTGTCATCCACGAGATTAGAAAAAAACCAGAACAAGCCCTGAGTCTAACTGTGAGAGCAAGGAGCAGGAAACAGAGCAGCACTTCCTCATCGTAGAATCACAGGCTTGGTTTTCTGTCTGCCATCAACAGGTTGTTGCCATGGTAACTATCCTCTTGCTAGGGAGGAGTAGAGGTAAGAAAAACTACACAAAACCACCACAGAAGGAACAAACAAGAAACATGTGCCGAAAACCAGTCTCAAACCTAAGCAAATGAACAACCAGAGATGTGATCTACACTTTCATTTGGTATTTTATTTGGAAGGGTATAGCAAGGAGAGAGGGTATTAGCCCAGGGATATGGTCCCTGAAGGAACTAAAGGAACTATGTCCCCCTATCTATTATATCCCTACTCTGCTTACTACATTTGAGCACTTTGATGGTTTTGCTGGGGGTGGGGTGGCAGTTGTGTGTCATGCCCAAAGACTTTTAGACAATGAGCATACCAATGAATGACTTTCCTACTGTACCTCTTCTTACATGTAGTATACTTAGTCATAATTGTGTTGCTTTTTTCTCTTAGATGAGAAGGTGGGGATTGCATACTGTGACTCAGAGGAATAATATCTATCTTTTTTCTTATGCCTATGCTTCTAAGCCAAGTACTAGGAGATGTCTCAAAGCAAAAACGCACATTCTGGTCCCATTACTTATGCAGCTCATTGTTGCTCAGTGACCAATCCACTGTATAAATAAACAACCTGAATCAATATACTTGGCTAACTTCTATGATTCTTCAAAGTTAAGTTTTGGGGAAAAAATCTGAAAGGGCTAGACTGAGAAACAAATCTTAGGGGTCACCAGACCTGGCCCTGTGATCTGACTCTCTCCTTCCTGCTGCTTTCCAAGCACCTGGTACCCCCCCTATCAGGAATAGATGGAGGCATGACCTCCTTCAAGTTCCTGGTGTGAGGCCTGAATGAGATGAGGCTTGTGGAAGTTTTCTTCCCCAGCTGTAAAGCCCCAGGCACACAGAAGCTGATGTTGGTGACACTACCCTCACTTGTTTTTCAAGCGTTCTGCTGTGTGAGCACTGCCCATCGCACATTTTTGATGACTTAAATAAGTAGGGCATGAAAATTTCCACATGATGATGTCAGCAGAACACCTCTTCCTCCTTATCGTGTGGAGGCACTTATCTGATTTGGATGTCATTTGTTCCTATGGGTTCTCTCTCTTTTAACTGTATTCAGGCTGGGTGATCTGTGTCACAGGGATGGGTAGGTGTGTGATAAAAAAGGTTGAGGGATAAGAGAAAGATAGAGGAAAATAAAGGTCAAACTGGGAAGAAAACAGGGATGAGGAATAGAACAGAGCAAGAAAGAGCAAACGTCTTTCCTACTCATGGTCATCTGTCTATGTCTGATTCTGTTACTGTACTGAAATCCCTAGGTCACTAGGGAAGAGGCACGTGTGGACTACGCTCCTCAGCAGAAGCAGCTTGGGGCTAATACCCACTTCAGCGCCCTCGCAGCGCTGCCTCTCCATCCCTCATGACGCACGCCACAGCTGTAGTGGGAGATATACGGACACTTCTGGCTTTCATCAAAACTCCTGGGGATTTTTAAATGGCTGTACCTCTGCCTTTTTTTCTTTTTTTAAAAGAATCTATTCTAAAGGTTTTTATTAGTACATGATGTATCTTCATTTTTTTCACATCCCCCTTCCCTTTCATCCTGCCCACCATCCATATCTCCTGGTCCCCTTAGCATTCGCAAAAGGCCTACTGTTTTCTAAACTAAGTCTCCTTTAAAATGTTGCCCTTTTACTTCTGAGTGTTTTGAGCTCATGCTCCCCCTTTTTTCCTCTATCCTCACACCAGTTTTTCCTCTCCCACCACCCTATTTATCATACTCAGTTGTTGGTCAACTCTCAAGGTTCTTCCTCCTGAAAGGTTCATTATAGTAAATTTCCAATTTGATATAATATGTACTTATTGAGAAAGTCCTGAGTCTAGAAGGATGTAGAACAACAAAAAAGAGAAGTTTTTTTTTGGCGGGACTGGGGTTCGAACTCACAACCTTGCACTTACCCAGCAGGCACTTGTGCCATGGAGCTATCTACCCAACCCTGAGAAGTTTTTTTTCTACATCTCCTTAATCACATTCCATTACAGAATTGAGAATACTTTGAAAAGCTATGGAAAGATGGCAACTAAAGTTTACATAATATATATTATATAAATTGGATATAACATACAATTTATATAATATATATATATATATATATATATATATATATATATATATATCTCACCATTACTTATGAAGCTCATTGTTGCTTAGTGACCAATCCATTTTATAAATTTTTTAAAATGTACTTAGTACAGGGTCTACAGGTTCTTACTACATAGATCAGACTTGTAGTGATCCTCCTGTCTTCAGCCTCCCAATGCTGGGATTACAGGTGCATGACACCACGCCCAGAATCAATTGTGGTCTCAGAGTACCACAGGGGTGGGACCAATACAGCACACCAGGAATAGAAACCCTGGTCCCTGCATATGCCTAAGCAGATGCTTTAGTCTGCTGAGCTATCTGGCTGGCCCTTCATTTTATAAATTAACAATCTGAATTAATATACTTGGCTAACTTCTATGATTCTTTAGAGTTAAGATAGCTGGCAAGATTTATTGGGAAAAATCTGAATGGTCTACACTGAGAGACAAATCTAAGGGGTCACCATGCATACATACCTGGTTCTAGTCAGTATGCTGCAGTTTCCTTGTGTCCACTTAATATTGCTTTGAGAATATTCCATGCCAGTGCATACAGTGATCTGATTACTTTTAATAATTCCAGATCAGCCAATGAATCTTATGCATTTTATATTTTCATGCTACTACTGGTGCCTATGGATAGGATTTTGGCTATCCTTTTAAAATAATATTACAGTTCTTGTTTTTTTTTTTTTGCGGGACTGGTGTTCAAACTCATGACCTTGCACTTTCCATGCAGACTCTTGTGCCATGGAGCTATCTCCCCAGCCCTCTATAGTAGTTATTTCTGCATATACATCTTAGCATATAGATTTCTAGCCATGGAATTGTTAGGAGTCAAACGGCGCGTGTATTATTCAATTCATTCTCCCTCCTCACCGACCTAAAATAAAATCTGTATTAATAGATAATATATAATAATAAAAATGGAACTCCAGACTCAGAGGCATATATGTGCCAAGGGAGGGGGCTGTGAAAGACACAAGAGAAATGCTCTATGAGACAGGAAGACAAGGACAAAGCTGCCAGCAGCCGAGGAGCGTCGGGGGCTACCAGAAACCAGAAGAAGCAAGGTCCCTCCTCTTGCATCAGAGGGCGCCCGGCCTTGCTTGCAAAGGAGATATACTTCTATTGTTTCAAGCCTGTGGTTATCTGCTCGTGTCCAAAGGTCCTTGGGCGATTCCTATCTCCACATACTGGAACACCGTGGTTCCTCCACCTCCACCCTCATCCTGTTCCCTCAGCATTACTAGTATTCCTCAGCAGTCCCCAAGTTACCCCCTTTAGGAGCTGTTCCTCACACCCCCCAATCCCCATGCCTGACTGACCATCCCTAGGACACCCACTTCTGTGCTCTGCTGAGAGCGTTTTGACCTTATTTTTACTTGTTGATACGCATCCATGGCCAGTCTCCTCTGCTGCAAGCTTCTTAAGGTGAAGCCTTTTCGTATGACCTGTAAGTCACTAAACCTATAATATCCAAGTGTGAATTTGCTGGGTAAACAGCACATAAATTCCATAAAAATCTAGAAACTTCTGAGCCATTTGTCAAAGGTTTTTATCCTGTTAAGAGTGTCTCATGAAATGAAGAAAACCAAATAGCTCAGTGGATTAAAGCACCTGCTTGGACAGACAGAGGCTGGTAGTTTGATTTCCAGCTTGCTGTGCTGGCCCCACCCTCTGGGTGCGCTGACAGCGATTGAGACTGGGCACGGTGACACACGCCTGTAATCCCAGGTCTTTGGGAAACTGAACATAGGTGGATCATTACGGGTCCGATCTACATAGTGAGACCTTATAGACCCTTAGTAAAACACACAAAAAAAGTAGAGTAGGTCAGGGCTCACTGCATACAACAGACACATAGAACTGCTAATAGCTCAAGAGTACTTTTCTGCACACTGAATCTGCAGCTCTTTTCCATTTATTTCTGATGAGATGCATTTCTTTAATGAGTCATACTTAAGACACTTTAGTCTTTGCATGAGGTACTGCCAATGCAATGCCTCCCACCCTCAGTGACAGGAGTGTTGATAAAGCTGCACTGTGGGTGTGGACAGCCTAGCCCCTTTCACTCCTTTCATTTCAGAGTGGTTCACTGGAGGCTGAAGGAGGACTGACAGCTGCCCAAGGCCTGGGAGGTGGCAGACAGGAATACTGGGGGTTCTGAAAGTTAAGGTTAAAGCGCTTCTTTTATGAAACCGTTCTAAATTGGTTGTGTGGATGGTGGCACAACTCTGAATCCAGTGAGAATTACTGCGCTGTTCACCATTCACTGTGTACTGTGTGAATGAGAGTGTGACACAGCTTTTTTTTTTAAAGAAAGTTTCATTAAATCCACCCTTGTCTACGAGGATTGTCACAGAAGTCATATTTTATAGACAAGCACCATAAGGACAGCATAAAATAGACTTCTGCACTGAAAGAAAGAAAATTGTCATGGTCTGTAAAGTTTACAGTCTCCAAAAGACCACTTGACAAGCACAGGTATTTAGCATTAGGCCCACCTTCCATGGCTATCTACGGTCTGGTGGTAGCAGTACAGCCAGTCCTCCGGTTGTTTCTTTTGCTTTATAACATCTTTGTCCCTGTTTCTTTCCATTAAAGAGACCCTTAATTCAATAAATAAGAGAGCTGGGAGGCAAGTAGGAATGTTCATTTGGTCCCACAGTCCTTATTTTATGAGTGACACAGGGGAAGGCTAAAGACTGATCAAATTTTAGGGAGTGGATATGACACCAGTTACACGGTGAGTCCAGTGATTTCTGTGCTAAGTCAAGACTAACATCTGCCACTGTGTCAGGCAAAGCAACTATTTGGAAGCCTTCTGAATAAGCAAGGCCATGATGTTTAAGAACAATCACCTTGGGGCTTATCCACTTACTGCTTATATTTACAACTTACTGTGCAATCACTTGTAACAACTTCCCAGTGAAACGTCCAACTCTTGAGATGACAGGAAGCGTTGCTGATGGCTGTGGTGGTGTTCTCTTTTGTACCCCCACACTTTGTGTACCACTCTCCTCTAAGAATCACTTACATTTCTCAGCAGCCCGCACCCAAAATATTCAGCAAAGAGTTAGCTGCCCTGGGTTTCCAAACAGACCTGTCTCACTGTCTCACAGTATCAAAGGCTTTTGATTTTCTTCATAGCAACACTGTCACTGGGCAGATGATTCAAGGTACGGAATAATAAAGTCTATATAAAGGTCATTACTGATTGTCACTGCTCTCTGAGGATCTGATCATCAAGAAATGCACACCGCCATCACCCAGGTGAAGGGAGCCTGGAAGGCCAATAGGCTCTGGCCCATGAATGTATGTGGCCGTGACCCTGGGAGCAGGATCCCATGGGGTCCACAAGACAAGCACACACTACAAACTTCTTCTGTCTTATAACTAGATCTCTTTTAGAGGTAGCTTTTAATGTGACCACAAACAAGATTTTTATCATAGAAGGGAAGTAATTTGTGTTCATCATACACACCAGAAATTACAGGCTCTTTGCTGTTGAAAACTGAGGATTAGTCACAGAGGCCAATGTGTAATTGGAAAACCTACAGTTTCATGTAATTAGACAAAATAAATTAGTAAACTGTGCCAAATGTAAAAGAATTCTCAGAGTTTGCTGTGCTAGGATACAACAGGTGAAAAACAACCTCTTTCCTACATATTTACAAAGAAATACTCCAAGTGCCACTGCTGACAGCTTTCTGGGTAAGGAGTTAGCTCCTTGGTGCCTGTGGTCAGGACCTCAGCTTCGGCAACATGGTTCATCAGCCCTCACTTTCCCTGCACACAAACTTGCCTCTCTTGCATGTATGTTTGCGGAAAATATTCATGCCTAAAACGTTCTTCCCTTTTTGCTTCTGACTACTTAGCTCCCAGTTGTGACCATCCTTATTTAGTAGGCCTTGATCTTTTCCTTCTATGTTCAATTCCATGCAGTTCACCCGACATCAAGTATTACATTGCCCGCCCTACACTGAGGGTCAATTTTTTTCCTCATGCAGTCCAAGGGCAGAAGTGAACCATCATTTACTCTATCTGGAGGTGGTAGAGTGACTGATGTAATCTGGAGAAACTAACCTGGGCTTAGCTCCTCCCTTCTCTTCTGTGGGCCTGCCCACTGGAATGGGAATTTCCTCTGATCCTCTAAGCCATAAAGCGTGGCAGACCTTTGGCAGCCAGGGTGGCTTGGACTTCATCCTAAGGCTCTGTTTAGTAGGGGAAATAAACTCTGCTTTCCAGCCTTGCTATTGCTAGCAATAAAAGTGATGCAGGAGTCTTTTCTGATAATAATTTTATCTTATCTAATAATTTCCCGCAGAACTTGGGAAAGTCAAGGAAAGTCATTTCTGTGCTTGTCAGAAGCTCCACTATCATTCTTATATGTAAGGACACTCACATGATTAGATGGCTTTAAAAACTGGCGTGAGAGTGCATATCACCTCCCTGCCTGGACAGCGTTTTAGGGCATGACTCAGAGGCCTTCCCAGCTCAGTGCTTAGCAACATACAATATAAAGTACAAGTAAGCTGAAATGGGTCCAATCACTGATGCAGCATCTAATCAAGGTTATGCTGAGATTAAAAGTAAAAGAAAATTTAGGACGATAACATGTGATTCTGGCTAATGGTGATGACTTTATTAGTACATTTCTGGTCCTGCTGTTCAGCAGGGAGAGTGTAAGGTTAATATAAGCACACAGAATAGAAAATTAATATATGCCACACACTGTGATCCTGCAGAGTAAACCTAATTGCGCATTGAGCAAGAAGAGAGAACAGAAGGTAAGACATAGAATGATTGATTTTCTTCATCAAACCCCACGAGGTTTCATTTCAAGAAAACCCAGTCATTAAATTGACAGTATATCGAAGAGTGAATTTTATTTGACATATATCCTAATCTAACTTTCTACAGAGTGAGGGCGACCCATTAGAAGCTAATTGTTCACCTCCTAAGATCTTAAACCTTCACATTACATACTATATTTTCCTTGGTTGGCCCTCACTCACATGTATATGAAAAGCTACTAATGTATAATGTTACAGAGTAGTGATTTACTTGTCTAAATATATATGATTTTGACTGTTAACCCACGAAAAATGAAAGTAAATTAAATACATGAGGAATTACATACATCTAAATACAATGTCTGAATAAATGCAATGTTTCAAAACTATTGTAAGTCAAATAGTTTATAAAAATTTACTGATTTTCTATCAGTTTTATTGTCAGAATACTAGCTTTAAACAACTTAACTACATGTTTTTTGAATGCTGATAGGCAGCACGTAACAAGTGATAATGCTAGCAACAATTCCCTATTTAACCCTTTTCCAATTTTCAAAGATAAAACAAACGCTTTTCCTATGACTGTTAGACTTTCTTTCCTCTGAGTCTAAATCCTTCATTAAAATCAGGGACCAAACATTGTCCTACCAAGGTACCAATGGGGAAATCCAGGCTGTGGGTTCCAGAGGTATCCTGAGGTGGGTGGGGCTGGTGTTCTGTTCCAGAATGCCGGCTCCAAGGACTGAATCATGTGGAGAGCCAAAGAATCCCTGAGCCGCTGGGACAAAGGAAGACGAAGTCCCTGCTCTACTTGCAGCCATGCACAGGACACGGGACTGAGCCATCAATATGCATGTAGCAAATTCGATGTATAAATGGATATGAAATACTATTTTTACTGTACATATAAAGACAAAAATAACTATGTATATTTTTCCTATAAAAATAAAACTGGAGAAAATGGCCCTAAAATTAATAAAGTATCATCATTAAGCTCGTGATTCTCATTCCTTCCCATTCCCCGTAATAGAACGATAGCACCTCAATTAAAATTGAGGCTCCAAATGAAAAATGGCCTTTGGCAGTTTGCAGTGAAGCATATAATCTTTCAAAGGAATGATAATTTAATCACATCAATTAGTCTATCTTAGTCATACACCATAATGTCAGGATATATCTAATGAAACAAATTTAAATGTTGATATTTATAGGAGAAGCTGTGAGACTTCCTGGGGGATATCTTCTGTGAGCATTGGTTCAGCATTTTATACATGTAAACTCATGGATGCTATGGTCCTAGGGCCACTGGTAGTTCTTGAGCCACAATTTCAACATGACGTTGCCCTGTTGTAAGTCCAGTTTTCATAAAATGCCATAAAGCACTGGAGAGAGAAGACCCATGTCTAGTTCTCAAGTGAAAGGGAATGGTACTCACCTTGCTTTATATCTATGTTTGCTCATAGATTCATTCACTAGCAGTAACATTTGGATTAAGCTAGGCTTCCTTTCAGGTAGGAAAACCAGCAGTCAGACGCACAATCATGCCCGGCCAATCATCCAGTGAGTCAACTGCACAAATAAATCCTCTGACTCTTCCTGAGAACCAGAACCTCTGGAGGACAAGTGCCCAGCAGAACTGAAGCACAGACCCACCACCTCATGCCGCCCTGAGTCATCAACCTTCAGGAACCAAGAGAAGACAGCCAAAGTGCATCTTAGCTGTTACACCATGCCCCTCTTTCTTTCCCTATAGGGGTTCAACTTTCTGTTTGTCCTACAAATTCACTTTTCATAAGATGTGTGTGCGTGTGTGTGTGTGTGTGTGTGAAGGCTTATAATGAATGCAGCATTATTTGTTACATAATATGTTTTTCTGGGTCAGTTTATAAGCTGTCTCTGATACTGCCAGAGTCCCAGGATACATAATGGGATCCTAGCTCTATCACCGGCTCAAGTTAAATCTGATCCACAGTGCCTGAAGGCTTTGCTGTCTTATGTAAAATGAGCACTTCCACATTAGAGTCCCTGGTAGATGCGATAAGGAGAAATAGAAAAATGAGAACACAAAGAATTCTAATTTATATAAATCACTGTCAGGTGCCCTTTAGAAACTACTTAAGGTTTTTGCAACTATCAGACCCCAAACTGCCACATCAATTATAATAAAAGGACAGATCTACTTAATGTGTTTCCCTATTTGTGTGAGATTAACTAGATATCTAAACCTGCTCAACTTTTCCACATTGTTAGGCTTGTTAGACATATGCAAAATTTGGCAAGGTAGGAGAAGTAACAGAAAACAACTAGTTTACAAATGGATTTTATTCCCCAAGTTCATTGTCAAGTGTGTCATTATCAACAATGAATGCCTTGCTCATTAGCATCATGAGAAAATGAAAGCTGCTATGTCTTAAGACCAACATAATGTTTTTATAGTTACACAGCTTTATAGGAAACA
>PVJA010026018.1:0-30134 GCA_004027025.1 Myocastor coypus
ATGACTTTAAAATAAGGGGATGATTCATTATTTTCTCTTTCTGAACCTAGAGCAATTAATTGGTAACATAATAAAAACTCTCAGCAATAAAGAAAAAATGTCCTACTCCCTGAACAGGGGATGGGGGCCTTTTGAATGTTAGTGCAGGAGTTGGTGTTCACCCCTCTTACTTCACTGTGTAGCCAATTAATTAGACAACTGAAAAAATCTGAGCCAAGGGGTTAAATTTGTTAACATATAGGCAAATTAAAATGCAGAGGCTTAGTTTAATCTTACCTGCTAAAAATAAAGGGTTTGTTTCCAGTTCTGTGTGTAGGAAGCTAAGAAGTGAACACTTCTTCTAACAAGAGCATAACAGATTGAAACAGTATCAATTTTTCCAAGATACATGAAGCTATAAAGACAGGAGACAGAGGTCTTAATGAGCTGAAAGACAGGCAAGCAAATACAGGGAGGTGTGGTCTATCAAAAAAAAAAAAAAAAAGCAGACTCCCAAATGGAGAAAAGTCACTGGCTTCCGGGCCACAGTATGGTGCCCCAGAACCCAGATCTGCTGTCAGGAACTCTGGCAGTCCAGCTGAGATATCCAAAACATTTGTCTTCATCTTCTAGTTGGTCAGGGTAGGGAGCATTTTGAAACATGCCAGAACACTGCATTCTCCATAATGATGGCTTTTCACAGAAGAATCTAGTCCAGGAGAGTCTCAAGTTAATTCTTGGTGGGGAGGAAATACTCCATTCCATTCGGTCTAGACTTCCAAGTGGGAGAGGGGAAAATAACCAACTGTAGACCCAGTGCTTGTCTGTCCCACATAAAATAGGAATTAATTGTTTTTTGTTTTTTGTTTTTTTGTACATGGTCTACAGGGTCTCACTATGTAAATCAGATTCATAGTGATTCTCCTGTTTTCAACCTCCCAAACACTGGGATAATAGGCACCACCATGCCCAGTCTCAATTGTCATCTCAGTGTGCCGTGGGGCGGGGCCAGCACAGCACCCTGGGGATGGAACTCTGGCCACTACACTCTGCCTAAGCAGGTGTTTAGTCTATTGAGCTATCTAGCCAGTCTTAAATTTCTAAGAAAGCCTTGTGGGTTTTCTGTTTGTTGGTTGGTTTGTTTGTTTCAGGACTTTACGATTGCCAGGCAGGTGCTTATTCTACTGAGCTATCTCCCCAGCCCAGGAGTTAAAATTGATGAATACTCGTCATGCTCATGTACCTGAGGTTTATGACTTACTTCCCATAGTCTCATATCTCATCATCAAATTACTAAACACCTAAACATACTACAGTCGTATTTGGTCATCTAGAAAAAATGGCAAGGTATACTAAAAATAATAAAAGAAAAAATTACAACTTGTTGAACAACTACCAAAATTGAACATGGCATCAATTTTGAAGTTGTGAGACGAGGAATTTAAAGCAACTAGGAATAATAAACCTTATGACTTTCATGGATAAAGTAGATTCCATGCCAGAACAGAGACAATACAAGCAGAAACACAGAAATCCCACTAAAAATCAAAAAGAAACACTTGATTGAAATCAATCACACAAGCTCTATAAAACAAATGGAGGGACATATTTGATGGACTTGGTAGACTGGACACAACTAATGACAAACTCTCTGATCTTAAAAATATTCTCAGAGCTTAATGATATCTTTGTAAAAACTTCTAAAAATTACAAAATAATCACAACTAAAATGCAATGGCAAAATACAACAAAACAATATTCAAGAACCACAGGACAACTGCACCTGGTGACATAGGCCTGTAATCTCGGCACTTGGGAGGCTGAGGCAGGAAGCTTAGTATGAGTTCAAGACCAGCCTGAACTACAAAACTGAGCTCAAGACCAGCCTCAACTGTACAGTGAGACCCTGTGTCAAAAAGACACACACAAGAAAAGATCCATAGGACAGCTACAGAAGGTCTGACATACAAGTGACGGGAATACCAAAAAGAAAAGAGACAAAGAAACAGAAGAAATATTGCCCCTCCTAAAATTGAAGATCAAATTCTAGATCCAGGAAGCTCACATGACATCAAGAAAGATAAACTTCCTATATCTCCTATGCTCCAAAACACTACACCATGGTGTACCTATTATTTACAAAGTACATAAAATCAAAACTAAAGAAAAAATAATCCTGAAAGAAGCCAGAGGCTAAAAACACTCCTACAGAAGAGCAAACACTAGAACTGCAAGGAACTTCTTTTTAGAAATCACACGAAGAGGAAAGAGTGGCATGGAATAATTTGACACTTAAATTAATCTTCACAATGAGGCCAGAGAAATATCTCTGCAGTCTAGAGTGCCTGTTTAGTCATGCTTAGGCAAGTGCAGAGACCATGGTTCAATCCCCAGCACTACATGTTGTGCCAGTCCCACCCCCAGGGCAGGCTGAGCCAGCCATAATATAAATAAATAAATAAATAAATAAATAAATAAATAAATAAATAAATAAATCTTTACTGTCAGCAAGGCTAAGTTAACAGACTCCTAGATAGGCGACTGGATCATAGAAGTGATGTTCTCTCCCATTAGGAAAACAAAACTGAGGAGTACTGAAAAAGCAAGGCCTTTATGAGCATGTTTCCTTTGTTGGAGATTGGGAGTCCACCCTCCTGAGAATTCGAAAGGATGTAGTTGATCTCCAGTAATCTATTTATTCCACTAATTCCAAGATGCAATACACATTTATTATTAAAAAAAAAAAAAAAACACTACTAAAAATCCTTTGAGTTTCATTTAATTCAAGTATTCTGGCTTTATTTCTCCCCATCAGCCAAATTTCCTCAGGTTTCCCCAGTCTTCAAAAGCAAGATGATCTGACAACCCTGTCAGTGTTCATCTCTTCCTCCACTGAGAATAGCCAGAAAAACAAATAAGAGTCTGGCTTTTTCAGGTGAATAGCCCTGGAGTCCAGAAGGGGAGAAAAAGGAGTACTGCAAGACACAGACACTGGCATAGGAGCATAGAGGTGGCAAAAAGTGCACCAGCAACCAGAAAGCCCAATATCTGAGCCAAGGCTCCCCATTGCATGCCAAAGGGCAAACAGGAGAATCCCAGCGGCCCTCTCACCAGGGACTCTAATAACCCTTTGCTGCAGAGAAGAAACGTGCATTTTCTCCCAATTTCTCAGTGATCTCCCAAAGCCCAGGTTGCTGCATCACACTGATGCACTGGACACAGAACCGTGCTGCTGGCCTTAGCGTTCATGGCCTTCACACCACACCATGGTAGATGGAAGGCATAAGTTCTGGTTCTCCCTTCACAGTGAGATGATAATAGTTCTTATGAAGATGTGTAAGAGAAGAGCTCGAAGTTTTCAACTACCAAGAAATTATCAAGAAATGAAAGTGTTGATTACCCTGATGTGATTTGTACACATTATATACATGTGTTGAAATATCACTGTAGCCAACCAACATGTGCAATTATTACCTGTCAATTTTAAAAGCAGAAGGAAAACACATAGGAAGTAAAGCGCAGAGAAAGGAGGGGATGTTTGGGGGAAGGAGGAAGGGTTCTCTGAGGCTAAACTCAATTCTGAATGACAACAGAAAGCCAGCTCTATAGCCCAGATGGTCTGTAGAAGATTTGAGGCACAAAGAATCGCAGTTAAGCAGTTACGTGAAAAATTAAACCTGTTTGCAAAAACTGAAGGGAAGTCAGGTTGGTGGTTGAGAAGGCTGGAAAGGGAAGTAGAAGATACATTGAAGGGTTCATCTGCCTCAGAAGAAACTGGGATTATACTGAGGTCCCACAAAAGGCATTGGGATTTTAAGTGGGGGAGTGGAAGAGGGGACAACACCTGTTGCACATTTTTGGAAGAATGGATTGTTGGTGGGCAAGATGGGAAACTCTTATTTATATCCAGGTGAGAGTGGATAGTGTTTTGGACTTAGGAAAAAATAGTGAGAGTAAATGGAAATGGACAAGTTCTGGATGTATTTTGACAGAGAAATGGATAGATGCGATGCTGTATATAGGTGAGAAGTGGGAAAAGAAAACTCAAAAGAAATTATACACTCATATAGATGTCATATATAGGGGCACTATCAGGGGAGGAAGGTAGAAAAGGGTTGAATTGGAAGAGTGGAAAGTATGAAAATGGGTTATACGTATGCACCAATCAGCCAAAATGAAAATAATTAACCTGTAAATAAAAATGGGGTCTGGGGAGACAGCTCTGTGGTCTAAGCGCCTGCCTGGGAAGCACAGGGACCCAGGTTAGATTCCGGGTACCACATGCTGTGCCAGCCCCTGGGGATGGTGGCACACACCTGTAATCCCAATGCTGGGAGGCTGGGACAAGAGCATCACTACAAATCCAAGCTGTGTAGTGAGACTGTCTATCTTATTTATTTATTTATTTATTTATTTATTTATTTATTTTAAAAAACAAAGAAAATGAAAATGTAGTTTTGTTATCTGAAAATATAGGTGAATTTTTGCTTTAACCTTTTATCTGAGGTTCTCTTCCGCAAATATTGTTCTGATAGGACACCTTCCCTATGCACTCTGTTTTCCAGTTCTACCAGAGTGTCTTTTTTTAATCCTTCAAATTTCATTTCACGGCCTTTACAGATAGGAAGACCACTAACTAAGCTCATTATTTCTTCGCAGAATATCTCAGAAACCCCTTCCTGTCCTTGAGTCTAGTGTTCAGATCTTCTGGATTTTGCTGGACCAAATTTCCAATCATGCTTTACAAATTCCATAGTGACTTTTCTAAGATATGAGAATGATATGAATTCTCCTGCTTAGAGCTGTGCTCTGACTCCCGAGAGATTTCAGTGCTGACGTCCAAGGCCATATCTTAGGTCCCAGCATTCTGTGAGAGCTGACCTCAGCCATCGGCCACCTCCATTTCTTCTAGACCCTGAACGGCCTCATGACTCCAGTGATAGCAAAAGATATGAGATTCCAGAAATACAGATTTAAATATGGATTTCCCTCACCTGGAAGTTCTCTACTGTGTATCTAGCTAACGCACCTCAAGGCACATTTTATAACTATCTCTCAGTTTGGATTAATGGCCCTTTCTCTAATCACATCCTAGACAGAGCACTGTCATACCCTTTATCTCTCTCTGTGTCACTAAATATATTTTACTCTTATCCAATAGATTAAAATCCATTTTTAAAAGGGCTATGCCATTTTTAATTAGTTTTGTATTTATCACACCTAACAAAATGTAAGTACTCGTTATGTTGATTAATTGGCTACTTATCGATGAATAGACAAGTCTACTAAAAGGCAGGCCGTAGTTAACACTATATCCACAGTATTCTCCAAAGCTCTCTTTTATTTTTGAAAATCCCTATATTTAACTAAAAGAAGGACTTAAATGTTGAGCGTACTTTAAAGCTGTCATTCTGAAACATAAAGATTCCTTTTCAATATCTTTCATTGGTGTCACTTATTTGATCCTGAGGTAGAAGAGTTCAGAAGACATAGACAACCTAATAAGCCCTAATAAGCCCAAGAAAGCCCATGTCAGAGCCTCATTCCTGATAGACAGCCCACAGTCCTTCCAGGGCCATTCTGCTAGGTCAGGCACCCCTGCAGCTCTCTCCATCACCAGGAGAACCTAAAAGCTAAGAGACCCTCTGTTTTTTTACATATTGTATGGTTCTTTACTTTTTAAAGAAAATATACTTTACTTTCATGTTTCCCCCCAGTAAAAATATAACCATTCTCTTTTACATCACAGTACCAATCTTTCTTGCTGTCTTTTCAGCTTCTTTCTTAGGTCATAGCTCATGTCCTTTGTAGGAATGATTAATTCTAAATTAGTGTTCCAGATAGGAAGGCAAGTGTTATGGATTAGAAAAAAAAAAAATGTCTTCATGGTCAAATTTCCTGGAAAGAAAGCTCAAGTCAATGTGAACACGTTTTACCCTTAGTTCTTGAGCTTCTGTGGAATGGTTTCCTTCTGTCCTTTCTGTGTCCCGCACAGTTCCTGCCTGCCAGGGGGCTTCCAGGCTGAACCTCTCCGACCTTCTAGAACACTTACTGCCATCCACTGTTCCAGACTATGTATGTCCTTTTTTACAGGTCAGAGATTTTTGACTTAGGCTTTAAATCATTAGCTTTTATTAAAGGAAAATGTATTTTGTGATTACTAACCTTTCAAGGGCAATTACATTTATCATAAGTCTGGCAAAAAAGTTCAGGCAATTTTAAAAATTGTACTTCCTTAGTTTGTCCAGCAAACAGATCATTGAAGTTTCCCTTTATCCTGATAAAACCTAACATCAGTAGCAAATATTAAGTCATTTGCTTTTGTAAAAGCAATAGACTTTTATTTTCATAACATTAGCATCAAATGTTGACACTAGCAGAATCAGATGTCAGTTTCCTTTGATACATGACACTAAGAAGCATTTCAGCTTTCATAATATTTCATCTTAGTGCATTCATCTTTTTAATTTTCTAGAGAATATATACTGGATCAAAGATACAACTGTGATTTACCTCTACACACTGCTTCAGCCTTCAGTGTTGAAACGGAAACATTTCCTGAATAAGTGATCTTTCTCTCATCTGTAATTCAGAATTTCTGTCCCTGGAGAGGTGCTCTAAATTTATGCTCAGCATCCTGAGGACATGTCCATACTTAATGAGAAGCAGTGGACCCTTGAAGATGAAGATCTGTCCCCAGAGGTCAGCTCTGCTTTCTCTGTGACTGCACCCACACAGCGGATCCCCCGGGCTGGCAAAAAACCTCTAAGCATCAGGGATAACAGCCGCCTCCTCAGCTCTTCTGTCAAATCTGCCCCAACATCTCAGGCTCGGCTACTGGTGTTATGGTTTATGTCTAGTTGTCCCCCCAAAGCCTCATGTAGTCATTGGGCGGAGACTTCTAGAGTTTGAGACTTGATCCATGATCCCTGGGATTATGGGTTTTAGTATGGATGGGATTATGGGTAGAAGTACTTCTAGGATTATGGGTGTAGCCTAAGGTGGGGGCTAAGGCAGAGAGCCTGAAGGTAATATAAAGAGAGACAGAGAGACAGGCTGTTGCTGCTGCTCTGCTGCAATGTTTGGTTGGCTGCCTCTGCCGCCATTTTGTTGCTGTTTTGCCACCATGAACTGGATGCTCTCTGCCCTGTTCCACTCAGCCTTGGGCCAGCCAAATATGGACTGAAACCTCCACAAACTGTGAGCTAAATAAACCTTTCCTTCATTCATTTTGAGTGTCGGGTATTTGTCCCAGCAACGAGTAAAAAGTAACTAAGACAACTGGTAACAGCTGAATTGAAATGAATGCCTAAAAACACAATTTATAATTCAAAATGTCACAGGAGCAAGGTTCATTTATATAATTCATTGAAGATAAATATAAATTATAGTGGTAAACACTTATATTGTCAATATTGCATATAAACGACTCTGTTTGAAAGGTTCTTTCTTCCCTAAATTGTAAACTCCTTGAAGCTAAAGACTTTGTCTCTCCATACCTTACCACATAGATGATAGGAGTTCAGAAAATATTTGTTCTCTCAGGTAATTCTGCTCACTTAACCTACATCCTACAATACCCACTACCTCCGTTCTCATAGCATCATCTCCACTTTTACAGATAGGCTGGAAAACTCTGTTCTTTTCTGCACTGGTTTATGTATCTGACATGATTTCCTTTCACTGAAGATTAGTTTGTTGTACTCCTATCAAAGCTGTTCCATTGTAATACAAGATGATCATAATTAATAATGACTTACTGTACTACTTTTTATGTATCTAGGATAGGGTCTCAACACATAGATTGGATTCGGAGTTGTGTAGTAATTCTCCTATTTTCAGCCTCCCACGTGCTGGGATTATAGGTGTGCACTACCATGCCCAGCCTCAATGCCCTTCTCAGTGCGCGCTGTGGGCAGGGCTGGCATATCATGCCTGGGATAGAACCCCGGACCACAGCAACTTATTGTACTCTTGAAAAGTGCAGACAGTGGATGAAAAGTGGTCCTACTTCAGAATGCGAACTGTCTTCTTTACTTTTCTCTCTGCTGAGACAAAATATCTAACACACAAAGTTAAAGAAAAAGGCTTATTTGACTCGTGGTGGAGATTTTATTTCGTGACTGGTTAATTCCAAGGCAGAGTAGTATGGCAGAGAGGCATCACATAAGAAAAACAGTCCATGGCAAAACAGTGGAAGCAGATGGCCTCAAGCCGCAAGTGACAAATAACAAGAAGTACCCCTCCTACTGTCCCTTATGCCTTACTCAGGATACCTAGCCTTCAAGCAGGTAGCACTCGCACCCAGGGCATGGCACCTTAACCCTACCACTGCAACAGTAATGAATCCCAACCTCACACGCCTGATCGCAGCAACATAGACACTAGGCAGAAACACCTCTGAAAAACCCTACCTATGACCGAAAGAGGCTTTAGGGAGAAATCGGGACACAAACCAGTCACAATGTATGTGAACTTCAAAACATCATACTGTACATGATAAATATGATATTCGCTGTCAAATTAAAAAAATAATTTGGCAAGCATCACAATATATTTCTCAACTTCTCTCCTTTTTTGTTTCCCTATGATTTAAGAATATCAATTCATGCCAAATAAACAGCCACCGCCTATTTATTATGAAGAATGACAGGAAATGGGTTCAGTTCTCACTTGAAGAGTGAGTGTTGTGACGTTCGCCTGTTGCGACGTCTCCTGAAAGTGCAGCAGAGCTCTCCAGCGCTCTTCCTATGTTCACGCCTTCACCTGATTTCAGTGCGGCAGATGAGAGCTATGGCTCCAGCTGCAGAAGCTGTTTCTGAAAGCTCAAGAAACTACGGAAAGTAACAGCCGTGTCCTGAGAAACACATAGGCACCTGCAGGAAAATAACAATCCTGAAGTAAAGCCAGAGGAATTTTTTATGTGTATATTGTTTGTTTGAATGCTCCCAGAAAAAGAAAAAAAAAATAAGTTCCATCAAGATTCCGCATTAAAGTGATGGGAGTACAAAATGTGGAGGCTAATCTGCCCAGTTATTTCAAAGGAAATGAAAATAGAGCAGAATAAATTTTTAAAAACTGTAAGAATTCACAAGAGTCAAAGTTCCCTGAGCACTAGCTAAGGAACTATGATCTGAGATCAAGGAACAGAACAAACATGCAAACCCAACAGGTCAATAGAGGAAAATTAGAGCATGAGAAAAATTTGAGAAACCTGAAACAAAGCTGTGAGTAGTGTGTGATGCCAAATACTTAAGTGGATTTCTTTCCCAAAGTAGTTTTATGTTATCCTAAACATAAAAGCTTTTATGTTTTATGATCGAAATTTTAATCATAATTCAGTGAGCTTGACCAGCACTTAAAAAACGTACTGTGTCTTGTTTGAACTGCTCACCCTTGCTACTACAGATGAAGACTTGGGTAAACAAGTGGGTGTCACTGTAGTCCACTAAAATTTTTATTTACACGAATGAGGTTGTATCTTCATGGATCTCATATAAACTAGTTGTATAAAGTTCAAAATCAGGCTATATTTTAACTTTTATGGGCTCTGAGCTTAAATTTTTGTATTATAAACATTAACATTTTATAAAAAACAACATGCCTCAAGGAGTATTAAAATCATGTTGGTTTTATTGGTCTTATTTCTTTAAAAAAGAGTTACCATCGTAGTCTGTTTGAGCTACTATAATGAAATGGTACAAAGTTGGGAACTTATAAACCAGGGAAGTTTATCTCTAATAAATCTGGAAGGTGGAAAATCAAAGATCAAGCTACCAGCAAATGAGTGGCAGGTAAGGGTCCACTTCCTGGTTCATAGCTGGTACCTCCTCACTGCAGCCTCTGGGACCTCCTTTAAGAGGGCATTAATCCCATTTATCATCGCTCCACCCTCAGAATTTAATCACTTTCCAAAGCCTGTTCTCTGAGTACTACCACTTCAGTAATTCGTTTTCAATACACAAATTTAGAGGTATACGTAGACTGGGGCAGCTATCAAACACCCAAGGTCAAAAGAAGTGGAGAGAAATCTAATTCCTGTTTCAACTCAATATCTGCCACAGTGACCACTGAAGTTCACATTGTATGGAACTGGAAAATTATAGATTAAGTTCTCTTTAATTATTGTGTTAGTCAGAAATTTCTTTGCTTCCTAGATGATTCTTATTCCAGCAATAATTTTCCAGCAATAATTTCAATGACTTCAACTTCGCTGATAACCAGAGGTCCAGATCAGGAAAGAAACTCTAAGAAATGTGCTTCCAGTAATGGATTTTAATTTTACAGGCCTGGAATAAACTATGCCCAAACCCAAATTTACTGCGTGTTACAGTTTGGATCTAAACTCCCGCCACATCTCAGGTGTTCAGGGGCTCTAGGAAGGCAACTTGATCATGAGAACACTGTTTTCATCAGTGGATGACCCACTGATGAGTTCACAGCTGACTGAGCTCCTAGGATGTAAGCTTGGTTGGAGGAGGCAAGTCACTAGGCATGCACCTCTGTAGAGTACGTCTCCGTTCTGGGACCCGCCCTTTTCTCTCCACTTCCTGGCTGCCATGTGGTGAGCACCTTTCCTCCACTACACCTTTCCACCATGACATTGTTGCCTTGGAGAGAGCTAACCATGAACGGAATACACAGATACATGAGCCAAGAACACTGCTCCTCTTTTAAGTTGCCAGTATCTGGTATTGTGTCCCAGCAATGGGCAAGTGACTCGTCCAGAGATTTGTGTGGTTGGTCCCATGCTAGACACTGGACGAATCATCAGACTCATTTGCCATACTCAGGATTTCACCTGTTAGTCTACTCTGGACGGCTTTGTGTGTGATTCTGCATATGTGAATATAAAATGATGAGCTGAATTCCATAAAAAGGCGCAAAGAAATCCAAATCCCACAATTGCTTACTATAAAGACTACATAAGAAATGTAATGTGAGTTATTTTTCTCTCTCTGGCCTTATTACCCATCATATCTAGCAGCAGAAAAAATATTACCCAGTGCCTGAGCTTTTGGAGAACCACCCAGGATATTCCTACTGCCATATTATGGTGCTTATGAAATATAGTTGTCCTATGTCTTCATATATTTAGAAGGGAAGAAAATCAAGATTGGAATATATTAGAAATGGTTTGGCTAGCACTAGATATTTGCCCAAATTGATAATAAACTCAGTACAAATATTAGTATTAGCACTCAACTGGTATAAAAATGTCCCACAAGTTAAAGAGACTGGCTGTCTGATGTTTATTACATGTTGTAGGAACTTCTTTGTCTGCAGAAAATCTACCTATGCTGTAAGAACCTCTTTGATGGATCAGGCTGAACTCCAAGAAGTAACCAACTCTGCATGTTGCTTTCTCAAGAATGTAATTTTATCAGTGATTAAATGGTTAAAATTGACCTGCAGGCTGATCTTCAAAGGTTCAGAACAAGAAAACATACCTTAAATGGTGTAACTTGTCTGAAAAAAAAAAAAAACCTATAATATTTCTTATAGAAAAGCACATATACTAGCTTGGTGACATATTCGCAAGCACAAGTCTGGCCTAAGAGGAGAAAGGTCACCTGAAGGGCACAGTCTGCCTCTGAAGCCATGTGCAGATTAGTATGCAAAATGAAAATGGCAAAAACTCAAACAAGATGTTGCCAATGTTTGAAATTATTTTCATTAAATAATGCTCACTTTTCTTATTTGGCTTCACTTAATGCAAGTCTGACTCATTCATTTAGATTCCAGGGAAAGAAATATAGATTTGAATAAAGTCATTAAGAGAGAGCTATGCGAAAAGGGTGATATTTCGTGACTCTCTAAAATTAAACAAAAAATGATACTAATTGAAGAATTTAAACTATCTTTCAGGTTTCTTAGTCCATAAAGAAAATTATGCTGTCTATATGAGTTGTTACTTTAAAGCGTATTACTTATATAATAGCAAATTTAATCATTTCAAGTGCTTCCTTTTAAGAAAACCTTTGCTTTTTTCTTCCAGAAAACTTTTAAGGAAATACTCTTCACTACCCAGCCATCCTTAAAGGAAAGTACTCTCCGTGTTCATTGGCCTGAGCTGCTCTGATCCATTTGCATGAAGACCTCTAATAGAGTGTGCTTTCACTTCGTTCTTGCCTGGGGCCTCCTGGGGCCACTCGCTGTTGGAGCAGTGCGGTGAGAAGTAATGGGTAGTTCCAAGTTCTGGGCCAGGGGCTAAGCCACAGTTCTTGGTATTTCAAGCATTTTGACACTTAGTGCTTCACATGTTCTAGAGTTGAACAAGAGCTCAAAGCCTCAATTGGGTGAGAAAGTAAAGGAGTAGAAAAGGCCAACTGTGAACCTTTTGGATTCAAAGTCCTCCGATTAAGAGTGAGGAAAGCCTTCACAAATCTAAATTTTGGACAAAATATCCTACTTTGTGCTCAGAAGTACAGTGGATGACATAAAATAAACCAAGTGAAATAAAGCAACCCATGATATTGAGCTTAGGATGGTGCTAAAGTGTCACTGGAGGAAACAAAATCATGAAAAACCTCTGAAACATAAGGACCTGTTTTAAAGAAGAGGTTTGACAAGTCCTAAGAGATCCCAAAACTTGACAGAAAACTCAAACAAGGAGGAGGTGAGATGCCCACGGTACACTGGGTAGAGACAAGGGCTAGATGCAAGAGGAGAATATATGTTCACTGTATGCATAGCTTAACTCAAACACTGCCAACCACAGTGCTACAAAATTATTATGGTCAGGCATGGTGGTATGTGCCTATAACCCCAGCACTATGGGAGGCTGAGACAGGATGATTGTTAGTTCTCGCGCAGACTGAACAATTTATTGAATTAGTGATAACATGTTTTAAATAAAAATAAGAAAGAAGTTGAGGTTGTAGCTCAGGGTGAAAGTCATGGGGTCCATCTCTCTAGTCCTATAATTTTTTTAAAACTTCTATGATTTGACAGTGTTCTTCCCAAACAATGTATTAAAAACTTAATCTCTAGTGCAACAGTATTGGGAGTTGCGTCTAACAGGACCTATCAAGGTCATGACGTCTGCACTCTCATGAATGGTTCAACTCTAGTCAGAAGAGAGCTATGGCTGCCAGATCATTTTTTGTACTTTTGTGCCCTGGGACTTCTGCCCTCTTCCATGGAGTAATGCTGCCCTACATCCCTCATCAGCTATCAACTTCTTCATCTTGGACATTTTTGTTTTCAGAATTGTAAGAAGCAATTTTTTTCTTTTATTAATTATTTAGTCTCAATTATTCTCTCATAGAAGAAAAAAACAAAAAAGGATTTTTTTCCCCAGAAAACCAGAATTCAAGCTGTATTTAATTTAGCACAGGCAAAACTTAAAAATTTCTGGGGCTTAATCTACTTTGTCAGTCATAAATTCATAAGATTAAGAATTTCATTCTTTAAGATGCTCCCTAAAACTAAAAATCATGCATGCAAACTATGAACAATACAAAAAAAACACATGTACAAACAAGTGGTATCACAGTTGAGGATGTCATGTGCTAGTCTAGGCCCTCAAAGACAGGAATGTTTGTCAATGTAATACTATCTGTTATATCACATATGCCTTGGGAAAGGACAGGTTTTTATAGGTCAAGTATAGGTGTTAGCACATAATACCTACTAATATTCGTTGACTGGACTCTGTCCTGTAGCTAGAAAAAACTGAGAAGTATTGACTGCTGTATCTCAAAATAATAAGGAAGCTGGTGCTAGGGGTTGAAGGACAGATTCCCCCTCCTTCAGGAAGTAAAATGGATTCCTAGGAATGGTGAGAAGTGCCTCTCTCACCATTTGCATTTGTTAATGTGATCTTCAGTAACAGTCCTACTCATTTATTTCTGGAACCTTCAAATTGTGGACCTTTCTTTGAGATACAGCCTGTGACTGTTAACCCTCACACATCAACTTCATTGGATGAAAAGCGCCTATCAGATTAATAAAGCATATCCTGGGTGCAGCCAGGTTCTCTTCCTCGCCCTCCTGTTGTTTGCTTTCTACCATGAACTAAGCCCCTCTGCTCTGCCACACCCTCCTGCCATGATGTTTCTGACCTGGAGCCAACTGACTATGAGCTAAAATCATGAGCCGAATTAAAAAGATCTACCTTTAAATTGTACATGTTGGGAACTGTGTCCAGCAACAGAAAAGTGGCCCTTTCAGCTGCCCTTTGTTGTGCAAGGTGCTTTTTAAGAAAGATTTTACTTGAGGAATGGATAAAAAAGACATGGTATCTTTACACAATGAAGTATTACTCAGACATACAGAAAAACTCAAAGCCTTCATAAGTAAGTATAAAGGCTATACTCAAGGCCCTCACATGCAAATATCATATTGTCTCCCTAGGATAAGAACCCAAAGAAGAAATAAAATCTGAAAGGTACAACAGATGTAGTAAAATGAAAAGAAATGGAAATAAAGGATTAAACAATGAAGAGGAGAGAAAAGAGGATAGGGGAAGAGGTAGGAGGAAAAACATACAAGTATATCAACAGGATGGCTGAGGTGATTGTACTAAGAATTCCTATCAGTTGTTGAAATAGTAGTTAATGAATAGAATTTTCACTTTGACTAACTGTATGCTGATGTTTTTGCATCAGGGCAATGACACTGAGGACAGCAATGTGTGATACCAAAGCCATGCCTGAATGCTTATCATCTTGGTCTTCTAATTGTATACCATTTCTTTCTTTCTTTCTTTCTTTCTTTCTTTCTTTCTTTCTCTCTCTCTCTCTCTCTCTCTCTCTCTCTCTCTCGCTCGCTCACTCGCTCTCGCTCTCTCTCGCTCTCTCTCACTCTCTCTCACTCTCTTTCTTTCTTTCTTCCTTTCTGTGTATTTGGTACAGCGTCACACTATACAGCTGGAACTTGTAATCATCCTCTTGGTTCAGCCTCCCCAACACTGGAATTACAGGCGTGTACCACCATGCCCAGACTTGGTGTCTGGCTCAGTGCATCCCAGGGATAGGGCATTAGCAGCATGAGGGACCAGGAATCAAATCTTGGTCCCTGCCCTTGCCAAAGCAGGTGCTTGGTCTGCTGAGCTGTCTCACTGGCCTGCTAACTGTATACCTTTCTCTTCCTTTTCTTCTTCTTCTTCTTCTTCTTCTTCTTCTTCTTCTTCTTCTTCTTCTTCTTCTTCTTCTTCTTCTTCTTCTTCTTCTTCTTCTTCTCCTTCTTCTTCTTCTTCTTCTTCTTCTCCTTCTTCTTCTTCTTCTTCTTCTTCTTCTTCTTCTTCTTCTTCTTCTTCTTCTTCTTTTTCTTCTTCTTCTTCCTCCTCTTCTACAGGACCTCATTACACAGACTCCTACTGATTTTCCTGTTTTCAGCCCCCCAAGTGCTAGGATTACAGGCATGCATGCACCACCATGCCCAGTCTCAATTGCCAACTCAGCACACCCCTGGGGTGGGCAGGCATGACATGCTGGGGATCTAGCCCTTAATTGCGCACAAATTCTAATGTCCTTTCAATTATTACTATACTCCATTTTTTATTATTTTTATTTACTTATTTATTCATTTATTTTTATAATAATACATTGCATATTGTTTTCGTCATCATAGTTGTTTAGAGCAACTATACTCTCTTTAAAATAAAATTTTTTGAAAGGTAAGAGAAGGGAAAAAAAGAGAAACAAGAACAAAAATTTAAGGCTTCCTGAAAGCAAGTGGTAATAATCATACGTTTAGTTTTACATAACTGTATCTGGTAAGCTGAGCAACAGATTCGACAATAAAAAATAAATAATATATCAATCATTGTTAATCAGTTATTCTTGTTTTGAAAATATGCAAAATATGTATTGTTGTATGTTACTCTGTTTCTGTCTTTATTTCTGATTTTTGTTCTTGCTTTTATTATTACTCTTCAAAGTAAAATAAAATTTCAAAAAGAAAGATTTGGGGCCAGCCTGATAGCTCAGCAGACTAAATCACCTGCTTAAGCAGAGTGTGGAGGCCCAGGTTTGATTCCCAGCATACTGTGCCAGCCCTGCCCACGGAGTGTGCTGAGACATCAAGGGAGACTTGGGAGGCTTCAAAAACAGGAGAATCACTATGAGTCCGATCTAAGTAGTGAGACCCCATAGACTTTGTAGACTCTGTCCCAAATACAGAGAAAGAGGGAGAGAGAGAGAGAGAGAGAGAGAGAGAGAGAAGGAGAGAGAGAGAGAGAGATTAACTTTAGTCTTCTATGAAATTCAAGCATTTGTAAAAATGAAAAGTTCTACCCAATTAATAATAACTGTTTATAAATAGTATTGGGCACATTTTTCATCAATAAAAATGATTTTAAGCCATCTAATTTTTTAAGTTTTTTTTTACAGTTTTAGATTCTCCAGAGAGTGTAGCAGCCTATAGGCATACTTTCTATTAAAGAGAAAGATACTGAATGACCTAAAAACCAAAGCAACACTCACACAAGATATATATATATATATATATATATACATATATATATATATATATATCTTATATTGTAAAGTCTAATTCAGGATGAAGTTATACTGAAAGGAGGTTCTCCCTGATACTTGATTCATATTAGAAGGGAATATTTCACAGTCTCACTGGTGATTCACTAAAAATAAAAAAAATACACACATACAAATTTAGAGATGGAATCTAAACATATAATCCTCATTGTCGTCATCTTATTTTGTCTGTTGAGAAATACATGGCTTTAAGAAATGCCATTACTTACCCAAGATCACATAGCTAGCACATAAATTCACTTACTCAGGATCTAAGTCTTCAGTCAATGGACCAGCCCTTTCGGTGAACAACACTCTGCTTCTCCAAATCTATGGAGAAGAGGATTCTGAGAAATATCTAAGCACTTACCACCTTTCATTCTTTGCTCCACCTCCCCAATGATCAATCCTTTATGCCTTCAATTCATTAGCCTTACCTCAATAAGAGTAATCCTCTTACCTTCTTCCTTCTAGCAACAACTTACTAGGTGTTTTGAAATTTTAAGTGTGGAAAAGGACAGAACACGAGTGGGGTTCGAGTGCAGTACCAGCCTTGACTTCTGCACGAGTTTTGGATGCTGCAGCTGCCTTCTCATTAACTTGATAATCAGCTCTGTGATGCAGGAAACACAAAGGTGCTGCTTTTCCACCACTTTCCTTTAGGACTGCAAGTATTTATTACCCACTTAATGGAGGTCGTCTGTTTAGGAAGCACCAAATTGCAGATATTTATCAACTTAAACTGCAACCCTGCGGCTTCCATATATCTTTGCACGTATAATGCCATGAGCATGCACAAGATCCAGACTCCCAGAGAGGAACAGGAAGAAAGGAATTAAATTTAAAACTTCAAGACACAGAATGGGTATTAGCATGGAAGACTTCACTGTTTAGGATTTTGTTTTGTTCTGTTTGTTTTTATTTCAGACAAGGGTTTGAACTCACTACATAGCCCAGGCTGGCCTTGAACTCACAACAATCATCCTGCTTCCAAGGGTGTGCCACTATACCCAATGAGATTTAGTTCTGAATCGTCAGATCATTATCTAAATTTGGGCTTTTTAAGATTAAGTCTATTATGCTCTGCCATCTCTTCTTGATGATGCTTTAAATATTTCTGAGACATGGCCTTCTTTCTCCAGTAGCTTTCTTATTCTAGCAATGTTTCCTTTCCAAGATCATGCCCAACATGCAGGTGATGCCTACTAGGTGCACTGGCAATCTGTCACCCCATTGTACCTGGGCTTACTTAACATCTCAATGAAGCTACTTTTTCTGGAGGTGGAAGAGTTAACCTTAGGCTTATGCCACTCATCTTATGCCAGTAGTTGGTGCTATGGCCTTCCCTTCTGTCAATGAAGCAACTATTTCCCAGAGTAAATAGGATGCTGTGGAGGCCTATGCAGTCCCTTGCACCACAGGACTGGGATGTGTCTCCAACAGCAGAGCCACAGCTGCTTTCTTCTCCAGAAATTGCCATTGTCCCACTCCCTGCAGCTTTCATGAGTGATTATGTAGTGTAGGGACCACAACGCATTAGTCCTCTTCCTCAAGCTTGGTAAGTCCGAAGGAGGACCTCAGCTCAGACCCCCTGTGAGGTCAGAGGAGGCTGTGGGCACCTGCACTGCAGCTCCACACCCTGCACTGCCCCGTCTTGCTTCCATTAACCTCTTGTGCAGCGTGCTTCCAAGAGCACTTCCCAGTCTACCTCCTGCATGAACATCTAGGACTGTTTCCAGGAAGCGTGAGACCAAAAGGATTCTACATGTGAATTCAGTATAAATATGACAGTATCTTGCCAACATATTGGTTCCTGTTATTTGGTTTAAAACACATGAACAAATAAATGTGTCTACATGTGTGTACAATATATTATTACTGCGTACACATGAGTACCATGCCAAATCCTTTTCTTATATTAATGACTAACCAGTTATAGTTTAATTGACATTTTACCACACAATATTTAGCAAAGTCAAAATTTAAACAAAAGCCAAATGGTATAAGGACACTGGAGCAAGATTAAGGGCTCTGAAGAGTGAGTTATTTTGTGTGAGCAAGTACCAAGGCTTCCAGTATATTTTGCACCTCTTTTTATACTTACCTCCTTTTTTGAACGTTCCCAAGGAACCCTGACATGAACACAATAATTTTCATTAGTGCAAAATTATGCATTTTATTTCTGGAGCCAATTGAATTAATCCTATTCCTGTTGTGAATAATTGTTTTAAGAATTGCTCTTTTTGAAATTCTTTCCAACAGAACATGACAGAAGCTTCTGGGGATTTCTAGGAAGACAATCACAGGTGAGAAAAGGCCTCTTCTTTGACCAGACATCATCCCATATGGAACAGCATTTGTAAACAGAAGAGGTGACATTGGCAACACAAAGTCTAAAAAACCAATGAGTGTAGAGAATAAGGTCAATTTACATCCCCAACATTTTGCTTAGTTTTGTAACCTAATCAGCTAGAAGCTTGCCATATCTACAAATTTCTTTTTGGACAAAGTAATAAAGTTATAAATAGCTTTAGACACTAAGTCCAACAGTAGAAAAAAGAAAATGTTACTTGCAACCAAAAGCATCCTGATTGTATAAATCCTGTAGTAGTAGAAGGTGAGTGAAGAACTTTGAGGGATCATAAAGTAAATACATATCGAAAAATATTGTTTAAAAAGAGGGGGCTTGGCCGCCAGGGTGTGGCATAGCCGGGATAGGTTGGGCTTGGTGTGTCGGAGGCTCTCGTTCGATCCTCAGCACTGTAAGAAAGGTGAAAAGAAAACTAAAATTTGAGCCAGGCGTGGTGGCTCACGCCTGTAATTCCAGCACTCGGGAGGCTGAGGCAGGAGGATCGGTGCGAGTTTGAGACCAGATTGGGCTACAAACGTGAGCTCAAGGCCAGCCTAAACTGCATAGCGAGACCCTGTCTCAAAAAGACAAAAATAAATAAATAAATAAATAAATAAATAAATAAATAAATAAAAAAAATAAAAAGAGGGGGCTGGCAAGATAGTTCAGTGGACTAAGCACCTACTTAGGCGAGCACAGGGACCGGGATTCCATCCCTGGCACCTCACACCTTGCCAGCCCATCCCCTGGGTGCACCGAGGGAATGACTGAGCCCCGGCATGGTGGTGCATGCTTCTAATCCCAGTGCTGGGAAGACTGAAAACAGGAAGATCACCATGAGTCTGAACTGCATCTGACCAAATACATTTTTTTTAAAAGATGAGAATAACTGAGTTTGGAATTTAAACTAATAGAAAATTAAAAGTATTTGACCTAGAAACCAGGCCAGGGTATGAGTGAGACCACCCTGGGCCTGCTAGAAGCTCATTGAACCCAGCAACAAAGCCCAGCATGTGCGTGGAACTTCATCCATCAGACATGCCCCATATGGAAAACTGTGGCAGAACTCTCTGCAAAGAGACTACAGATAAGACCCTCCCAACTGATCTAGGAGCAGAACATCTTGCCAGAGGGCCATAGCAGGTTCACCTCCAAAGGCTGCCACAGGAAGAAGTGGAGCTCAGAAGCCAGACCCAAGCCACTTGCACATGATCGAGTTTGAACTTGGTAGATCCAGATCTGGTGCAAAGGTAGGATCTCTACCAAAGCTCTACACCAAAGGTGAGAAGGCAGGGCTATGCAAAATGACAAAGAGAAGGAGCAAGTCCCTGAGCCCATCCAGCACAAATGCAGGAGACAATAGCATAGAAGAAATTGGAAATCACACATCTAAAATCTCTGAAATAATAGCATCTGAAGTAAAGAAATAACTGCAGAAAGGTAGAGAGGACATAAGATCAGAAATAATTTCCTAAGTAAAAAAAGAAAAAATATCTATAATAAAAGTTCTAAGTGCTTCTAAAGAAGACAATGATAAAAACCAGGAGAATAGAAACGTCATGGAATCCTTGAATGAGCAATACAGGAAAGTAATAGAATGCATGAAGCAGATTCAAAGTGCTACACAGGAGCTTAAACCCTCAATCACAAGCTGGCAAAACCATTTTAATGAAAGCAAAAATAGACTTTCAGACCTTAAAGACACCATTGTAGCTAGTGAAGAGGTAAGAAAAGATCTCTTAAAAACAACTAGGGGGCTGGCAGGATGGCTCAGCAGTCTAAAGCGCCTGCTTAGGAAATCTTAGGCAACTGCAGAGACCACGGTTTGATCCCTGGCACCACATATTCTGCCAGGCCCGCCCCCAGGGCAGGGTGAGCGGGCCATAATAATAATAAAAATAAATAAAATAGGTAATTTACAAATAAAATTAAAAAAAAACTAGGATGCAAGAAAAAATAATTCAACATCTACAATATGATGCAAAGATCAGCACTGTAAAACTAATAGGCATCAATGAGAAAGAACTTGATACAAATGATATAAAAAGAATACAGGCAGCAGTAATAGCAGAAAACTTCCCAAATATGGGGAAACAATTTGACATTCAGGTAACCAAAGCATATATTACATCAACTCACTTAAAACTACACCCAAACATCAAGATCCCAGAAATAATTCATCACAAGATCAGTATATTAGAAGCCTCTAGAGGGAAAAAAAAAAAAAACAGATTACATTTAAAGTAAAATCCATTAAAATCACAGCAGATTTCTCTTTACAAAACATCAAGTCAAGAACAGTATGGAGCAAAGTTCTTTAAGTCTTGCAAGAAAGCAAATTCCAGTCCAAACTGCTATACCATGCAAAATCTCAAGTTCAATGGAGAAGTGAAATATTTCCATGATAAAGATCAACTAAAAGCTTTCATGATGACAAATCCAACCCTGCACATTCTGCTAAAAGGTATTCTAGAGCGGAAGCAAAATGACCACAACTTCATGAAGGAGAATAGAAAAAACCCACAAAATAGGACAAACAGGAGAAAAAGAGGTATATAAAAGTAGTATTTCAACTAGTCTTTTGTATATAGCAGCAAAATGTGTCTATCAGCATATTCTACAAATGAACTTCTCTTACACCCTATTAGTTATGATTCTGGCTGGGTCTACAGGGTGGATACGAAGGAAATAATAGTAGCTCAGTCCCACAAGTGACACCTAGCCATCAGTAAACATCATGGACACTGTCCATGTCCACAACATACTAGAGCTTTGTGCAATATCCTATCCAAACTGTAAGAAGTTCTTGTCATATATTTGCCATTCCAGTATTTATGTTATATTTTGTTCTTAGTAATTCTTTGGTACCATGGAAACATTTTCTTAATTGATATTTTTGTATATATTAACCTATTCAAATACTATACAAGTACTCTGAATTGATTACAGATTCATACATATAATACACAATATTCTGACCTCTAAGTTGGACTCAAGATTTGATTTGAATTTTGTAATATTGTTTTGAAATATCTAATTTAATTTTAATTAATTAATATTTAGTTTTCTGAATATTGTTGAGTTATACTTTTTGTTTTATGATTCATATTGTGTCTTTGACTTCTAATTTACTTAAAACATAGTATGATATTTTCTCCTAGTATTTGAAACTACATATATATATATATATATATATATATATATATATATATATATATACATACATATATATGTATACACAAGAGAGTCGGGATAAATATACAGCTACTTTGTCTTAGTTCATTAAGAATAAAAGTTTGTATTAATATTATTTAGACAAGATACCAGGTCTGCATTTTATCCTCTGAATAACTACTATGAAACCAACAATATGCATTATATTAATTATTATAACCATCCTACTAACTTGTTTTGAAACTATTTCATTGCTGTTTTATCTTTTTTCTCATTAAAATGAATAAAAAGAAAAGTAAAAGTAAGATAAATGAGAGAACAGATAAATATTAAATATAACAGAATTAAAGATAAAGAGTAAAATGAGTTTTGCATATCTTTATAAAGCACTGAACCTGTCCAGTCACTAAATTAAATTGGACAAAAATATAAAGTAATTTATTTCCCATATTCTCTAATCATTCACATATTTTTATATTCAGAATCTCTCAAGAACTATGCAGCTTAAATTTAAAGATTACATTTTATGTAATAATTTTGTATTTATTATCTTAGCTTTGCTAGCTATAGCTTTCAAATATTACAATTATGGATTAGAGAGTCTATACTAATACAGTTAAGATCTTTTATAGTAACTGAAACAACTTGAATCAATTTATAGGAATTTTAAAAATTACCTCTAATAGGAATAAGAAAATTATAAATCCCATGAATACAAACCCCTAACACCCTATAATGCAGTTATATATATATATAAAGATTACCAAGCAAAACTCCAGAAGTGAAGAAATAAAATGCGAGCAATCTCAGAAACTCAGCATGACCTATATGAACTCAAACCAAAAGTCGCGGGGAGGGGAGATACTATGAGCAGGATAGCAGGTGTGCTCCTCCTCCAATTAATATGTTGAAGCCTAATCTCAGTGTGATAATATTTGGATGTGGAGCCTTTGGATGATGACTAGCTGTAAGGAAGAGCCTTCGTTAATCAGATTTATGACCTCATTATAAGAGGCCAGAGAGCTAACTAGCAGTCTTACTGCCAGGTGAGAATATGGCAAGAAATCACGAGTGTGTATATCACAAGACACCTCTCCTCAGAACCTGAGGGGGATGGCACCCTGCTCTCAGAAATCTACCTCCAGGTGTGTGAGAAATACATGTCTAAAATTGATAAATCACTCAATTTATGTGATTTGGGCAGGGGTGGTTGTTGTTGTTGTTTGTTTTTTGTTTTGGTAGCATCCCAGACCGGCTAAGGTTAGAGGTTTGCTTCACATAGCTTTACATGATTATATGGCCAAAAGCCAGGGAACATCTTTGTGATCATGTAAATACAATGGAATTATCAAGCCACAGAAATTACCTTATTAGAAAGTCTCCAGAGCCCTGTGGTACAAGTGGACAGTTCTCCTGATGCGCTAAGTTGGATGTGCTGAGCTTTCCTTCAGCTATGTGAACAAAAATGAGAAAAGTAAATCTGACAGTGAGGTATTCTTCTAGCACCCTGAGAGCTGAGGCAGGAGGAATGTAAAGCTGACCCTAGCCTGGAAAATTTAATGACACACTGTCTCAAATTTGAAAAAAGGGCTGAAGATGTAGCTGAGTACAAAGGCCCTGGATTCAGTCTCCAGCACTGCAATCAATAAAATAAAGTAAAATAAAATAATGAAATAAATTTATAAATACCCTAAACACATATAATAGTAAAATAACTAAATATATCATGATACGTATACATGATATGGTACTGTTTAGCCAGGAAAAATATAAAATAGTCCAACAACATAAAAATAGTCTTAGTACTTGAAGAAAAATAAGTCATATATAGGATTATATAATATAACCACAGTTTTCTACAATAAGCAGTCTTATTATATATATCAATAAGAAAAAAATTAGGGTAGATTGTGACATAGAATTATAAATGAAAATTATAATTTAATTTTTATTGTCCAAATAATTTAAAATATACATCAATTCTACATTCAGACAAAGCTTTCACATATATGTTTTGTTTTTGTTTTGTTAGTTCGCAGTACCGGAGATAAAATCAGGACTTCACATTTGCCAGGCAGGCACTTGTGCTGTTGGGCTGTCTCCCCTGCTGTATATAGTATTTCTTCTAGAGACAGATCATGATGGAAAATTACTTGTAGAAATGAACCTATTTTGTATAACTTTCATTTTATTTAAGTTTTTTTTCCTTCTTAAAACAAAGCAAAAAAGACAAAATCTTATAAGAACTTCTAAACACGATCGATACATTGCATATTCTTCATAGTAGTTATTCAGAGAACAAGATGCAGACATGATATCTTGTCTAAACAATATAAGTACAAATCTTTCTTCTCATTAAACTAAGAGAAAGTAGCTTCATATCTATCTCAACTATCTTATATATAATGTATATTTTTTGCTACAAAATGGCCAAGAAAGGAAGAATTCATTTCTTACATTTTTTATTTTTATTAATTTTAATGGGAAAGAAATTGCAATGAGACAGTTTTGCAACAGGATAGGACAGTTATGATAATTAATACATTGCATATTGTCTTTGTAGTTGTTCATATGCAATGTATTAATTATTTTAACTGTCCTACAAACCTGTTTTGTAACTGTTTCATTGCTATTTTATCTTTTTTTCTTATTAAAATGAATAAAATTATATATATATATATATATATATATATATATATATATATATATACACATATACTAATTTACACATCGTAAATAAGGTCACTAAACATTGTAAAGGGCTAAATCCAAGAGAAAGAAATAACAATCACAAATATATATGTACCAAATACCAGTGCACTCAAAATATAAAATATATTGACAAACATAAAAAGCATCAATACAAATAAATAGGGGACCTCAATACCCCAATGTCACAAACAGAGCAATTAGACAAAAATTATCAATGAAATACTAGATTGCACCACAAATTTGAACAAATGGACTTAGTAGATGTCCACAGGGTTATCCAACCCACAACATCAAAATATACATTTCTTCTCAGTGGTATCTGGGACATCCTCCAAAAGAGACTACATGCCAGCTCATAGAATATAGTTAACTAAAAGCAAAGGAATTGAAGTTATCCCATGTATATTATCAGACCATAGTGCAATGAAATTGGAAATTGATAACACAAAAACCACAAGAACTTCATAAACACATGGAAATTAAATAAAACCATCCTGAATAACCGATGGGTCAAATTAAAGTATATATATTCTTCCTTTCTGAAAAAATAAATAGGAGATTGAAAAATCAGATAATAATCAACTCATACATACACAAAGATTTGTATGAGCGTATCTTTTTCTTTCTCTGTTTTTCTTAGTTTTTCTTGTGGATTTACAAACATACTCTTCTCCCAGTAAGAGTAGATAATAAGATTATCTCAGTTACCATTCTAGTTTCTGAGACAAAATATTCAATACCAACGTTAAAGGGGAAAAGGGTTGTTTAACTCAGTTTGTAGAGGTTTCAGTCCCTAACGGTTTGCTCCAAGTATGGCACATGGCAGGTGGGTGTCACAGATAACAGTTCATGACACCCACAAGGTATCAAAAGCAACAAGGAAGAAGCATAACAGCCTGTTCTGCCCCTTTTATTTCATATCTAGGCCACTGGACAGAGTAGATTGGTGTGATACTAAACCAGTCAGTGGAGTGAGTTAGTTATCACACATACACTTAATCCTACCATTGTACCAGGAATCTGTTGCATACTCTCAATTCACCCTCCTGTTAAAAATCTCCACCAAGGAACATATGTGGCCTTGGGAAGGCATCTAAACACAAGCTGTAACAAAGATGAGACATTAGAAAAGGTTGAGTCTGATGCTTAGAATAATGACAATAATAACTTTGAAACCATCCTCTTTACCAAACTGACAAACATCTTTGCAGAAAAATCTATATTTCTACATACATAAGTCAAGGATCAGGGTATTATTTGGCAAAGCTTTGTTTTACTCTTTCATTCACTTAAAAATGCTTTTTCTTACTCTGTATTTCAGATTCCAGTTATCTGTATCATTTTCTCTAAGGCTATTTCTTCTTTTAGGCAAAAGCTATTCTTTTCAGGCTGAGGAGATAGCTCAGCAGCCTAAGTGCTACCTGGCAAGTGCAAGGACCTGGATTCCATCCCCGGTACCTCATGTCATGCTGGCCCTGGAATCCTGGGCGTGCTGTGCTGGCCATGGAAATGCAGCGTGGAGGTGAGCACCTGTAATCTCAGTGCTGGGGAGGTGAGACAGGAGGATCACTAGGAGTCTGAGCTGTGTAGCAAGACTCTGTACCAAAATAAATAAATAAATAAATAAATAGACTTGTTTCAAAAATTAAAAAAAAAAAAAAAAAAAAACAATTCCTTTCACTTTTATTGTAGTCTCAACATTTAGCACACCACCAGAAGTGGCTTTGTACAGTGAAGTGCTGTTCCAGGCTGCCTCTGGACAGTTCATTTTCACATCACTTTTCGACCGTTTCACTCGCCCGCACTCCTTTTGGCCTCAAACCAAGGGCTTTTGCAAGCATACAGATGCACACACAGTTTTACTCCAAAAGCTTGAATGCCTTCCCCAGCCTCATGGAATCAGAATTCCTCCTGGATCCACACGGGCTCATGTGATATCTGGCACCTAGAATTTTCAGGATCTAAAATTCAACAGTGAAAATCATTTTCATGTAATGCACAGAGTACTTCAAATATATAATATGTATGAGAAACAATTACATGCATTGTTCACTAACATTAAAATATGTATTTTGCTTTGAAACTGGTCTTACGCATTTGCGAAGACTTAAATTTGCCCCCTCCAAAATGCATGATGATTAGTAAACATAAAGAGGTGCTTAGGCTATGAAGACTCTCTCTCATGAATGGGATTCAGTTTCCTCATAAAAGCGTTTCACTGCTCACCTTTCCTTCTTTCCAATCTTCTGCTTAGTGAGGACAGAGTGTTCCTGTCCATTAGAGAACCAGAGTTATTTGAAGACACCAGTTTGGAAGCAAGGGTGGGTCAATCACTAAATCACAAACCTATGGGTTGCTTGACCTTGTATTTCCGAGCCTCCAAAACTGAAAAATAAATTTCTGTGCTTCATTAAATATTCTAGCATTTTGCTATGTCAACACAAAAAAAGGATCTAGTTAGAAAAGATTTACAAATATAAAAATCCAAAAATATTAATTCATCTTTTTATCTTAATAATCAGGCTTATTGGTAATGTCTTCATGTCTTTTTTCCAGAGAGGCCCCAGGTGTGGATTTTTATAATTTAACCTACACAGTAGTCCATTTTAACATTCAGCCTTTTCTTCATATTTATTCATTTGCCACCACTGTATACTGTGTCATTAAACACTGTATATGAATTCTTGGTCACCAACCATCCTACACTATGAACATGAGTCACACACCACATTGTCCTATAGGTGAACATTGAGGTTGTTTCCATTTCTGCTAATGCTACTATTGAAAGCCATTATAAATATCTTTGTTAATAAAGCTTTTTCTATGGTAAGATAATTTTCTTAGTAAGGAGCCCCACTGGTAGATTTACTGGGTTGAATAATGCTAAACTATGACAAAGCTTTTATTGGGTGGACTTCAAGAATCAGTCTTTCCCAATATTTACATTCTTCTTCACTTTCTAACCTTTAATGTTTGACTCCTCAAAGATGACTCTGCTATAATCAATGCTATAATCGATGAAATTCAAGTGATGATGGATTGCCAATTATAGGTTAGAGTTTTAATTAGCTTTTGCTTTTGCTTTCTGATAATGAGTCTGATGACCCAGACATCACCCTGTGAAAAGCTCAACCTGACCATATAGAGAGGCAATGAAAGGCCCTGGGTGAGTGCTCCGCTGAGCTCTCAGGTCAGGATCAGCTACCCTTGGGTAGTGCCACGCTTGCAGTGATCTGACTTGTGCTAGGCAAAATTGGGCTGGCTCTACTAAGCCCTGCTCAGACTGCACAGCTGAAAGTCCATAAATAAAGTGCTGCTGTTTTAAGCTACTAAATTCAGGAGTAGTTTGTTATGCAGAATGGAAGCCTGAAACAAAACATTTCCACATTGTTTAACTCTGTTGCTAATAGCATCTGACAAAAAAAGTATTAAGGTAACTATTTTAAACAAGGCCTTACAATCACTATATATTAACCTCTGAAAAATGTTTACTATAGATTATAATTATTGACTGTACATTTTAAAATACTAGAAGAAAGGTTTCTAAATATTTTCACCATAAAGAAATGAAATTTTTTTGAGAAGATATACTTAACTTGATTTAAATATTACAAAATGTATTCATGTATCAAAACATCACATAACACTGCATTAGCATGCGTGTTTTTTTTTCTGTAAGTCAATATCAGAAACTTCATTAATAGTTTCACAAGCTTAGTAATAATGACACAGATCTGTAATTCCAACACAGTGGGAAGCTGAGGTAAGATCAAAACTTTGAACCCATCTTGGACAACTTAATGACTTAGGAAGACCTCACCTGAAAACAGAGAATTAAAAGGAGTTATAGGTGGAGCTCAGTGGGAATGCCCAAGGCCTAGTACAGCAAATAATAATACTAATAATAATTTAGTAAAAGAAAATACCTGAAAAGCATGTCAACAAAAACATGTATTGCACCCACATTGCCTTCCCAACATCATTTCAACCAACTTTCCTCAGCAAAAGAGTATCAGGCCATCCAGCACAGTAAGATACAAAATATACTAGAAACTACATGCTTCTAAAAAAGACCTCTAGAAAAGAGAAGAGAGAATATGCTCAGAAACCTTTCCTTTTTGAGCCAGAAGCAGTGATGCTTAGAGACAAACACTGAGGTGTCATGGTTGTGGGTAGATCTAAACTTTCTACACCTTGAAATGTGCACTACATCAGTTGCCATTTGTGTTACATGGTATATTAGTGTGTTTATTTTGTGTCTAGAATGAATGGAGTATTATTGAACAGACTAGCCGGTGTCTTAATTACTTTTCTCTTGTTACTGAGACAAAATATCTAATATCTATTATTAAAAGTAGAAAGGCTTATTTAATTCACAGTTTGTAGAAGTTTCAGGTCATAATCATCTATCTCCAAGGTAGAGTGGCATGGCAGAAGTTCATGGAAGCAGAAGACAACAAAAGCAACAAGAGCAAAAAGGAGGAAATAGTTTCCTTTCAAAGACTTCCCAATCAAATCTCTAAATTAGAAACACAGGGGCTGGGGAGATAGCTCAGTGGCACAAGTGCCTGCCTGCCTGGCAAGTGCAAGGTCATGAGTTCAAACCCCAGTCCAGCAAAAATAAATAAATAAATAAATAAAATAAAATAAAATAAATTAGAAACACAAGTGCTTCCATAGCTCTCTTTCTCCCATGGCTTAGTGATCAGAAATCTCAACAGTGGCTGAGTAAAGAGAGTAAAGCTCCCTGTATATGGATAAAGAGTACAAAACATGAACAAGAAGCAAGTCTTTCTTATACATAGTACTAAGACTTGGGAGTTGTTGCTAACTATAATAGTGTCTAGCCTAGTAATGGTGAGTCTATAGCACACCTGTTACACTTGGCTATTTGTATCATTGTAAGCATTAAAATACTTGGCATCACTGAACTCTAGAATATTCTTACCTCCGCCTTTTATATTGTAGTATAAACTCCTTCCCAGGCCGCCAAAATGAAGCTACCATACTGTATCGGTCAGGGTTTTACTAGAGGAACAGAATAGATATAATATAAGGAATGGATATTAACACCAAATATACAATCTATACGAAATTGTAAGATTGGCTTACAATAGCCACAGAGTCAGATGAGGAAGCGCGCACAGGGCGTCTGCACACTCCGGACTGAAAAATTCAATCCCGAGGCCTGGGCTTCACTGCAGCACTACGTGTAAGTCTCTGTCGGCTGACGGGTCCATAATGGAGGACTGAAGTTTCTGTAGTTGGAGGCTGAAGAGTCTGCGGTGGAAGGCGAGAGGTCTAAGCTGGAGGCCGAAGAGTCTGCGCTGCAAGCCAGACGATGAAGTCCAGTCTGAATGCGAAGACCGAAGCTTCTCCGACGAAGTGAAGTGTTGACTCCTCCTTCAGCCCTTTAAAAAGTCTTTTTGTGCTCAGTC
>PVJA010026019.1:0-30153 GCA_004027025.1 Myocastor coypus
AAAAAAAAAAAAAAAGGCAGGGGTAGCAATCCTGTTCGCAGACAGTCTAAACTTCAAACCAAGTTTGGTCAAACCAAATAAAGAAGGCCACTACATACTAGTTAGGGGAAAAATTCAAGACAAAGAGGTAACACTCATAAATATGTATGTACCCAACATAGGAGCACCAAGTTATAAAAGACAAAACTTAATGGACATGAAAAATCTACTATCCAATACCACAATCTTAACAGGAGACCTTAATCCCCCTTTATCCCAAAAAAGATAGGTCAAGTAGACAAATAATTAGCAAAGAAGTAGCAGACCTGAACCGGAACCTGGAACAACTGGACCTAGTAGACATACACAGTGTTCCACCCAACCACTTCAGAATACACATTTTTCTCAGCTGTACATGGGACATTTTCTAAAATGGACCACATATTAATCCATAGGTCATGCTTAAGTATATGCAAGAAAACAGAAATTATCCCATGCATACTATCTGACCACAGTGCAATGAAACTGGAAATAAATGACAAAAGAAACCACAAGAACCCAAGAAATATGTGGAAATTAAACAACACCCTTCTTAGCAACCAGTGGGTTACAGATGAAATTAAACAAGAAATTAAAAAATATCTGCAATTTAATGAAAATTCAAACACAATTTTCCGGAATTTATGGGATGCAATGAAAGCAGTTCTTAGAAGGAAATATATAGCCCTGAACTCACATATTAAGAAGACAGAAAGGGAACAAATAAATACTCTAATACAACACCTAAACAGACTAGAAACAGAAGAGCAAACGAAATCCAAAGCCCAAAGAAGGCAGGAAATTTTAAAGATTAGAGCAGAAATCAATTTAATTGAGACAAAGAAATCAATACAAAGAATCAATGAATCAAAAATCTGGTTCCTTGAAAGATTATACAAAATTGATAAGCCCCCAGCTAACCTCATCAAAAAGAGGAAAGAAATGACTCAAATTCAAGCAAAAAACAATGAAAAGGGTGAAATTACTATAGACCCAACAGATTCAGAGGATCATAAATAGGTACTTTCAGTATCATTACTCTCACAGAAATGAAGACCCAGAAGAAACAGATAGATTCCTAGAAAAGTATAAATTACCAAAATTGAAGCTAGAGGATATAAGAGCTCTCAACAACCCAATAACAGCCAATGAAATACAAAATGTAATAAAAAGCCTACCGACAAAGAAAAGTCCAGGATCTGATGGATTTACCACTGAATTCTACAAGAAATTTATGGAAGATATAAGCCCAATACTTCTCAAACTCCTCAAGGAAGTTGAAAAGGAGGCAATCCTCCCAAAATCATTCCTAGATGCAAGGATTACACTGATACAAAAACCAGGAGGCACAACTGAAAAAAGAACTACAGGCCAATTTCTCTAATGAACATAGATGCAAAAAATCTCAATAAAATCCTCACCAATAGAATACAACAAATCATCAAGAAGATTATGCACCATGACCAAGTAGGATTCATCCCAGGAATGCAAGGATGGCTCAGTATACGCAAATCTATAAATGTGATACACTATATCAATAAAACCAAATCCAAAAAACCATATGATTGTCTCAATTGATACAGAAAAGGCTTTTCACAAAGTCCAACACTCATTCATGTTCAAATCCTACAAAAACTTGGAATAGAGGGCCTCTTCCTCAATCTGATAAAAGCCATCTATGATAATCCAACAGCTAACATAACTCTAAATGGGGAAAACTGAAGCATTTTACTCTCAAATCTGATATGAGACAAGGATGTCCTCTATCACCATTCCTATTCAATATGGTTCTGGAATCATTAGGCAAGAGATAGAAATAAAAGGAATAAAAATAGGTAAAGAAGAAGTTAAATTATCATTATTTGCAGATGACATGATAATTTATTTGGAAGTCCCCAAAAACTCCACCAAGAGGCTACTAGAATTAATACACAAATTCAGTAGCATAGCAGGTTACAAAGTCAACACACAAAAGTCAATGGCATTCCTCTATACAGATAACAAACGCACTGAGATAGAAATTAGAGAAACAGTACATTTTACAATAGCACCGAAGAAAATGAAATATTTAGGAATTAACCTAACTAAAGAAGTAAAAGAGCTTTTCAATGAAAACTACATTACTCTGTAAAAAAGAGATCCTAGAGGATTTCAGCAAATAGAAAGATATTCCCTGCTCCTGGATAGGAAGAACCAACATTGTGAAGATGGCCATACTCCCTAAACTGTTAAACAGATTTAATGTAATTCCTATCAAAATACCATCAACATACCTCACAGACCTGGAGAAGTTATTCCTAAAACTTATTTGGAACCAAAAAAGACCCAGAATTGAAAAGACAAACCTGGGCAACAAAGGTAAGGCAGGAGGCATTACAATTCCTGATCTAAAATTATACTACATGATATAATAAAATCAGCTCTACCATGATAAAATCAGCATGGTATTGGTTAAAAAAAAAAAAAAAAAAAAAAAAAAAAAAAAAAAAAAAAAAAAAAAAAAAAAAAAAAAAAAAAAAAAAAAAAAAAAAAAAAAAAAAAGGCCTGAGGATCAGTGGAATAGATTAGAAGACACAGAAGTAAATAGAAATACATTCAGCCACCTTATTTTTGACAAAGGGGCAAACATGTTTACTGGAAGAAAGATAGCCTCTTTAACAAATGGTGCAGGAAAAACTGGCTTTCCACATGTCGAAAACTAAAACTTAACCCAAGTCTATCATTATGCACTAACCTAGTATCAAAATGGATTAAAGATCTAAATATTAAGAGAAACCCTAAACCTCCTAGAGGAGAAAATCGGAGGAAATCTTAAAGACACTGGGGTAGGCAAAGAGTTCATGGACAAGAATCAAAATGCACATTTAACACGCTAAAGAATCAACAAATGGGACCTCCTCTGATTGAAAAGTTTTTTCATGTCAAAAGAAATTACCAACAGAGTGAAAAGACAACCCATGAATTTCAAAAAAAAAATTTTTTTTTAATTAATAAATATTCAGACAAAGGTCTTCTATCTAGAATTTATAAAGAACTAAAAACCATTAGAGTCCCAAAATTTAAAGATCCAGTCCAAAAATGGGCATCTGAGATGAACACAAACTTCTTAAAGAAAGAAATTCAACAAGCCTATGAATACATGAAAAAGTGCTCCACATCGCTAGCCATTCGTGAAATGCAAATCAAAACAACACTTAGATACCATCTTATCCCAGAAAGAATGGCTACTATAAAGAAATCAACCAACAACAAATGTTGGAGAGGCTATGGGGAAAAAGGAACACTTCTCCACTGCGGGTGAGAATGCAGACTGGTTTAATCATTATGGAAAGCAGTGTGGAGATTCCTTAAAACACTACAGCTGGAAATCCCATTCAATCCAGCTATTCCCCCACTGGGAATTCTTCAAGAAGAATTGAAAACATCATATCATAGTGATATCTGTGCTCCTATGTTTATAGCAGCACAATTTGTGATAGCTAAATCCTAGAAACAACCAAAATGCCCATCATCTGAAGAATGGTTAAGAAAGATATGGTATCTTTCATAAAAGATGTGGAATATTATTCAGCTATAAGGAATGATAGACTAAAAGACTTCATATATAAATGGATGTATCTTGAATGTATACTCATAAGTGAAATAAACTAGACCTACATATGCAAATATCGTATAGTCTCACTAGTGTAAGGACTCAAAAGAAGAAATAAATAAATAAATTTTGGGTGGTACCAGGGATCAATCTCAGGACCTTGCGTTTTCTGCATTCTCAACCCTATAATGTTTTTTTAGAAGAGTGACTTAAGTACAAAATGCATTTGGAAGAGTTAAAAAAAATTATGTTTATTGAAAGTGTTAATGTTTAATTGTTTGAGCAGTCTTACATACCTATGTCTGTTGATCTATACTGATTTGATGATGAAAATATGTAATGCAACCATTGCTAAATTTTTCTTGTTTTGAAATTCTGTACTACATATAATCTTGTTACTGTTTTTCTCTATTTTTGTTCCTGCTATTTTTACTCTTTAAAATAAAAAATAATAAAAAGAAAAAATATATAATCCCAATCTTGAAAAAAATAAGTAAAACATAGAGAACATCAACAGTGCTACAGTCAAAGACTAAGCTACCCACAAAGTATAAAGGAAAGTACTTCAACAAAGGATCATCTCACAGTGAGGGGTAGGTCATAGAGGAAAACGAAGCAAATATGAAAAAGAACAAATGCTGAAATAATTTATCTCAGATCTGGAACTAAAAACAAAGATGCATACTTCCACCACTGATACTTGACACTGCAAAGAAAGCCCAGACGCTGGTTCCAGCAAAGAAAAAGAGAGTCGTTAGACTAAGTCACAGTAATCCACAACTGGATAACTGTGTGGGAAAAATTAATTGGGAGCCCTACCTCACACCTTACACAAAAACTATTTCTAAAGTATTAAAACAAATATACAGAAAGAAAAAGGAATTACTTCATGATCCCAAGCTAAAAACACATTTCATGAATAAAATATAAAAACTGCTAACCCTAAAAGAAAACGCTATATTCAAATTAACATCTTCTGGGAGAACAGCACAAAGAGTGAGAAGACAAGCCACAAAAGAACGCATACAGGCTGGTGGTATTTGGGGAAATGTAATTAAGCGTGAGTTGCCACTGAAGATAAATTTAATTTGCGTTTAGTAGGAATGTAATTATGCAGTGGGCTTACTTACATAGTTCCTTAGTGCTGTACATGTGTAACTTATTGTTAGTGATCCAGTGGAAAAAGATCGTGAATGTTACTCCAAAGTAGTAAGCTGGCATAAGTTGAGTGTGCACCATTACACGGCCATGTTCTACAGCCCCAGTATTAAAAACATAACCAGCCAGGAACCAATCTGTAAGCTAGGATCCTACTGATTTTTAGAGTTACAAAGTGGTATGCTGCTGAAGCCATTCTTAGGTAGATGTAGTCAAAATGGGAAATTTTCTTCTGTCTGGAATACATTAAATACTATGCCACCGATCTTTTTTCTTTTTAGTAAATATCATGCAAAGTAAAACTCATCAGGCTTTCCCTGCAAAGCTGAATGCTGTTGTCATCCAAACTATCAAGAAAAAAAAAAAAAAAAAAAAAAAAAAAAAAAAAAAAAAAAAAAAAAAAAAAAAAAAAAAAAAAAAAAAAACTTGATAAGTAATAGAAAAAGGACTGGATAGCTTTCCTCATGTTTTAAAAACAGTATTTTACATGAAAGCAACCAGAGAGTAGAGAACCAAAAACTATAGAAGATTTTTTTTTAATTTTATGTATTTGGTGGAAGGGTCTCACTAAGCAGCTCAGACTTGTAGTGATCCTCCTGTTTCAGCCACCTCAGTGCTGGAATTACAGGCATGTGCCACTCTACTGTCTTGGTGGCCAGCTCTAGAAGAAAGGTATTTAAGAGGTATTCCAGTAATAAATTAGCTTTTCTCTCATTGCTGGGACAAAATACCTGACACCCAAAATTAAAGAAGGAAAGGCGTTTTAGCTTGCGGTTGGTGACAGATTCAGTCCATAATCAGCTGGCTCCAAGGCAGAGTGGCATGACATAGGCACAACAGGTCAAGGCAGCAGAGGACAGCAATAGCATCCAGAGCAAAACAGCGGGAGAGCAAGCTTCTTTTCCTCCCATATACTATAAGCAGAATACCACCCCCTAGGACAGATACAGCACTCACACCTCTGTGCCTTCCTTTTTACAGGATGAGGACATCTGCAAAGTGAAGACACTGGGCCCCTGCTGAGTTGCTTCATTAAACTCCTAAATTTATCAAGTTGACACAATGTATCAACCATTACAGTGAGATTATGCCTTTTTCCTGGAACCCAAAGTACATGCATCTACTCATTAATATTTATAATTTGATATAATTATTTCTCATTCTAACAAAGTACTATCCATTTCAGCCAATTCCATTTATAAAGTTCAACAAGTAAACTTAAACCACATTGGCCTACACAAATCATAAACTCGAACTATTTAGAGTGTGAAGTGCCATCTTTTTTCCCTGTGTCTCTGAGACCACTGTAACAGAAATAGCTGCTTTTCAGGAATCCAATTTCTTATGAGCAGTGGGGTCTTATGGATTTCGACATTATAAGCCCTTCCCAAACTGTACTTAAAAAAATTTTATATACATTCTGTACATATATTATGTTTCACATGTTTGTATGAATCATATATAATGAAATTATAATACTAAAAGTAACATAGATATTAAACAGAAAAAGAATGGTTCTATAAGGCTACAAAAAAGTATGGCACTATTACAGGAATAAAAATAACTAAGGTCAGCTCTAGCTGATGAAAGTTGCTTCCCTTGCGTTAGCAACTCTAGCACTATTATACATATAGAATGGGCTTGAAGAGTTATGTAAATGGATGGTGGGTGGTGGAGGTGGGATTCTGTCTCTGCTAGAAGGAATTACCAGTACAAAAGAGGAAGGAGATACAAAGATTTCTTTTTAATTTTTTATTACTTTTAATAAAAAATAACAATATGATAGTTCCAAAACACATTACTAGTAATTGATACAATGCATATTGTTGTTATCGTAATAGTCATACAGAGCACAGGATGTAGAGGTGATAAATTTTCTAATCGTTATTGGTACAAAAAATTTCTTTTCAGGTCAGGGAGATAGCTCAGTGGAATAAGGGCTTGCCTGGCAAGTGCAAGGGCCTGAGTTCAATCCCCGGTCCTGAAAAAAAAAAAAAAATTTTTTTCTTTTCTTTGAACTGAAAGAAAGTAGTTGTATACATAGTCCAATGTTACATAATTGCAGTAGATTACTGGTGAAACTGGCAATGTTGGAAGCTATTGATTTAAGCCTTTTACAGCTCAGTATACTAATCTAGCTTTATATTTTATGCCTTGTAGTTAAACTTTTCTGTTGGGTGGCCAAGGACAAGTTAAAGCAAGACCTGTATAACAGAACATGTGACTTTTTGACAAGGTCAGTCAAATCCCTTCAGGATTAACTTTGAAACCAAGTACAGTGCTTTGTATAACTGTTGACTAATAGATTAGAGTTAGAGACATTAGTGAGCCTTTGCATTAGCTTAACATAGCTACAGCTGATTGCACATACAAATGTTCATATGTGCACGTAGGTATTTATGCTTGGATTAGTATGCACACATTTCTTTGCTTTGCCAGATGAGAAGGCCTAAAATCCCACTCCAGAAAGCATTCTATGCAAGTCTATTACCCAGATCTAAGTTTCTAGTCCCATTTCCCAGAGAAGGAACTACAGCTCATTAGACAAATGATAAATTCTAGAACTAGAGCAGGAACTGCATAAGATGAGCAGGGGTGTCTTTAATGCATAAGCAAGGAAGTGCTAGGAAAAAAAGGGGGAAGCCCCCATGGATGGTGGACTTAATCAAAAGAGCCAAATGAAAGAAATCCCAGCGGCCAAAGACAGGACAGTGTAGGCAACAAAATTAACTAGAGTTGGACAATAATTCAGTGTATAAAATAAATGTCCATGAATTGGTGTGAATAAATGAAAGAAAAAAATGGGAAAACAAGTCAAAACATTCCAATTTATGTGTGCTTCACCTTAAAAGGAAGGAAAACAGAACACACCACTCTTTTAAATGTGTGAGCTGTACACAGGATGCTTTCAAAATTACATATAGGAAAGTTAGAAAAGCAATACTTTACCATGGAAAAAGCCAGTTGTCTCAGGACAGAAGAACTGGCAAGAGAAGTAGGAGTCCATGTCCCTCCCAGCCTCGCTGACACAGAACCTCACGCACTGTGTGGCTGACAAGAAGAGTCTGGGATGAGCTCCTCTCTTCTCTTCCTCCATTAACCTGGGACATGTTAGCATAATTGCTGAGAGAAGTCTGAGATCTGTTCCCCAGCCCCCTGCCCTCGACTGGCAGGACTCAAGGCTAGAGACCTGCGGGAACTCCAGCAACACAAGACACTAGCTAAATCCCATGCCATGGACAGGCAGGACTAGAGACATGCAAATATCTCATGAAAGAGTAACAGTACAAGTTAGGAAAGCCAGTGCTGGGCTTGGGGACAAAGATACAAAGAATAGAGGTGAATGGGTAAGGTCACCCTCTTCTCTTTTGCTTTTTCTAAACCCATTCCCCAAATCCTGAGATAAAAATGAGACCCACCTGCAATTTTAGCCAGAGTATACATTCAGGGATCCAACTTGGACCCAGCACAGAACCATAGACACTAAAGGAATTTTACTGCTTTCATTTCTGGCTGGCTGGCTGGTTTCCCACTTGGGACTGGACTGGGTTAGTGCTCTTGTTGTTTCCTGTTTTATTTGTTGGTTTTTATTGGGATTTTTTGTTTGTTTTCCTTTTCCTTTCTCATTTTCTCTCTGGTATGTTTTATCCTGTTTCACTTGTCTTTTTGTGTGTTGTTTTTTCAGTGTGTGAAGATATTTTTATTTATTTGGATTGTCTTTTTTCCTTCTTCTTTTCTTTCTCTTGCTTTTTATCTTCTTCCTAGTTTTCTCACTCATTCATAATTTACATCTCTAACCTTGTTGTTTTATCCTACTCACCCTCTTCCTCTCTTTAGTCAACTAACCATCTTGCTTATCTTTATAATACTTTCAAGTGAGTAAATATTTTTTTCTTTCTGGTTCACTTCAAAAATTTTAAGTCTTCTCTTCCAGTCCTTCCTTCAAAGGTTCTACAATTATCCAAAACCTGAATGACCACCCTGTGTCCTCCAACCGTGTTCCTACTACATTAGCCTTATTCATCTCTCCATCCCACCCTATCCTCTTGAATCCCACCACACACACACACACACACACACACACACACACACACACACAATGTAAAATTACTCTACTAACTGGAAAATCACTACATACAAGTTCCTGCAATAAGTTAAATTATATTTTTTGTAAACATTCCTCTGGTTATAGATATCAAGCTAATAGTAACCACAGCTTAGCAGTAGCTGAATTGTTTTACTAGGATATCATACATGCTATAACCAATTAGTCCCCCATAAAACAACACTGCAATTTTAAGGACTTATAACCATCATTGTAGTCTAATACCAGTGGGATAGGCTCTCAGTCAAATAGACAGCAACTCCTCAGTATTAATATATTGGGAATAGGGCTGGCCAGATAGCTCAGCAAACTAAAGTACCTGCTTAGGTAGAGTGCAGAGGACAGATTTCAATCCTCAGCACCACATGCTGTGCTAGCCCTGCCCCTGGAGCGTGCTGAGACAGCGATTGAGACTGAGTGTGGTGGCCTATGCCTATAATCCCAATGCTTAGGAGGCTGAAAACAGGAAAATCACTACAAGTCTGATCTACACAGTGAGACCTTGTAGACCCTGTACTAAATACATAGATAGATACATAGATAGATAGATAGATAGATAGATAGATAGATAGATAGATAGACAGAGACAGAGAAAGACAAAGAGAGACAGAGATGGAGACAGAGAGGGAGAACTAAGTTCTTGGGATAGACATAAAGACCAAGATCCACCTACATCTAGAAGATACTCAGAAGACAGACACTATCTAAGAAATCCTCAACACCAGTGATAAGCCTATCTGATATAGCTATCTAATACAATATAGTAAGTCTACAAGCATCAATACAGTAAACAAAATAAAATAGAAAATGACTAGAGAAAGAAGCAAAACACAACCCAAATGCCCAGCCTACCCAGGATAAGTAAGTCCAGAGCACAAAGGGGCAGTGGAAATCAGAAACAACCAAATGGAACTCCCTGAAATGGTAGCAGCAGATGTGAAAAAAACAAATGGAAGAAGTCATAGAAAAAATAATGTTAGGTGTAAAAAGAAATGGCTAGCAAAATGAATGATATTAAAGCAGACACAGATAAACAAGTACAGGAACTCAAGAAAACAATGGAATCCATGACATATATCAGAAATAGAATCAATGAAACAAATCCAAACAGAAATCCAAGACATTAAATATTTCACCAAAACTAAATTCAGGCCAGTGACATAGCGTAGTGGACTAAGCACCTGCCTAGGCAAGCACAGGGACCAGGGTTCAATCACCAGCACCACGTGCCACACTGGCCATACCCCTAAATGCTCTGAACCTGTGACTAAGTCCAGGCATGGTGGCACACACCTATAATCCCATCACTGGGGAGGCTGAAACAGGAGGATCACTATGAGTCTGAGGTTCTTAGTGAGACCCTGTACCAAATACATACATTTAAATAAATAAATAAATGCAGAGGGTTCAATGAAGGCAAGGATAGAATATCAGATTAGAAGACAGGAAGGCAACTAGCAACCAGGGAAAGAAAGATATCTTTTTTTCTTCTTCTTCTTCTTCTTCTTCTTTTTTTTTTTTTTTTTTTTTTTTTTTTTTTTTTTTTTTTTTTTTTTTTTTTTTTTTTTTTTTTTTTTTTTTTTTTTTTTTTTTGTCTTTTTGAGACAGGGTCTCGCTATGCAGTTAAGGCTGGCCTTGAGCTCACTTTTGTAGCCCAGGCTAGTCTCGAACTCACACCAATCCTCCTGCCTCAGCCTCCCAAGTGCTGGGATTACAGGCATGAGCCACCACGCCCGGCAAAGATATCTTAAAAATAGCAAGATGTCACAAAAAATCAATTCAATAGCTACAGGATAAAACAAAGAACAAGATAAGAATGACTAAAATCAGAAATCTGGAGATAAAGCAAAGCCCAAGGGTTTTACCTCCCAGAAATAATGACTAAAATTTCCCAAACATGGTTAAAGAATTTGACATACAAATAAATTAAGCATATAGAACTCCAAATATCCAAGACCAAAATAAATCTACACCAAGGCATATAATAATCAAGATTCCAAAAGTTCAGCACAAGAGCAAAATACTAAAAGCACTTAGAGAAAAGAAACATCATCTATAAAGGAAGCCCAATAGCATCACAGCAGATTTCTCAATGAAATCCTCAAGTCAAGGAGAACTTGAAGTATCTCAAGCCCTAGAAAACAACAATCTTCAAAACCAATTAATATGCCCCCAAAACATCTTCCAAAATTGATGGAGAAATAAAACATTTCCATGATAACAACAACTGAAAAAATTCATGACCACCAAACTAACTTTATAGAATGCAATGAAGGATGTATTAGAAAAATATAACAAAGACCAGAAACACATGGACACCAACAGAAAAAAAAAAAAAAAAAAAAAAAAAAAAAAAAAAAAAAAAAAAAAAAAAAAAAAAAAAAAAAAAAAAAAAAAAAAAAAAAAAAAGCCAACTGGCAGGAGAAACAATTAAACAGAGAAGAGAGACGGGGAACAAACAACATGAAAAACAAAAGTCAATATATATCAGTCATAACTGGGCATGGTGGTACACACCTATAATCCCAGGACTTGGGAGGCTGAGACAGGAGGATTGGTGTGAATTCAAGACCAGCCTGGACTACAAAATGAGCTCAAAACCAGCCTGAATTGCACAGCAAGACCCTGTCTCAAAAAGACAAAAAAATAAATAAATAAATTTTAAAAACAAACAAACAAACAAAAAAAAAAAAAAAATATATATATATATATATATACAATATATCAGTTATAACTGTCATTGTAAATGGCCTTAATGAATGAATGAAAAGAAACAGACTGACAGAACAGATCAAGAAGCAAGATTCTACAATATGCTGCATTCAAAAGAAAATTTAACCCCCCCCCAAAAAAAAAAATCAGACTAAATGTCAAAGGATGGAAAGGTACTGCTTACCTAATTTCTCTCAGTGAGTTTTTATTCATGTACAAGAGGACCAATGACTTTGGAATGCTCGTTATGTAGCCAGCTATGCTACTGAATTTGCTTATAAATCTAGCAATCTTTTAGTGGAGTTATTGGAATCTTTTATACAGAGTACCATGTCATCCACAAATATAATTTAATTTCTTCCTAGCTTATCATTATTCCTTTTATTTCTTTCTCTTGCCTGGTTGCTCTGGCTAAAGTTTCCAGGACTATGTTGCATGAGAGTGGAAAGAGTGGACATCCTTGTCTTGCTCCTGATTTTAGAGTAAAAATTTTCAGGTTTTGGCCATTTAGTGTGATGTTGGCTGTTGGTTTGTGTCTTAGTTACTTTTTACTTATTGCTGGGACAAATACATGACACTCAAAATGAAGGAAGGAAAGGTTTATTTAGCTCATAGGTTGTGGAGGTTTCAGTTCATACTCTGCTGGCTCCAAGGCGAACAACAGCAGTTCTCGGTGGCAGAAAACAATGAAGAGCAAAGGAGGAGTAGCAACTGTGGCATCCATCAGGCCTCTCATCCTTCAATGTCAGTGCTCCACTGTGAAGTTCACAGCTCCTCCAAATACCAGAACTTCTCCAAGGAAGCAGCACAGGGCAGGGCATGGCCACACAAAGTCTTCTTCAACTCTTTTTATACACTTTTTGTGCTGAGTCACTCTGGGGTTGCCCATCTGGCTCTAGGGTGGAACCAATCACACCCAGGATAGAACCAATCACATCCCAGGGCAGGCCCTCTGCATCCAGCAGGATGGGGCTCCCACAGCCTGGAACTTGTGGAGCCAATCCAGCCAAGCTTCCTCAAGTTCACACAATGTATCAACTACTACAGTTTGTCATTAATGGCTTTTACCAGATTGAGATAAAGACCAACCATTCCAATTTTTGGAAGAGATTATTTCACGAATGAGTATTCAACATTGTAAATGCATTTTCTGCATCTATTGAGATGATCACACAATCTTTTTCTTTGTCTCTGTTGATATGGTATTCATTGATTTGCATAGGAAGATCTAACATAATCAAAATGACCCAACTTCCAAAACTGCTATACAGGTTTAAGGCAATCTTAACCAAAATACCATTAGCATACTTTATAGAACTAGAGAAAACACTCCTAAAATTCACTTGCAGCCAGAAGAGACCTACAATAGCAAAAGCAAGTCTGGGCAACAAAGGCGAGGGAAAAGGCATCACAATCCTAGACCTGATTATACTACAGAGCTACTACAATTTAAAAACAGCATGGCACTGGCAAAAACAAAAGCAAACCTGAGGATCAGTGGAACAGATTAGAAGATACAGAAACAAAATCTAACATACGCAGCCTCCTTATCTTTCACAAATGGGTAAAGCATGTTTACTGGAAGAAAGATGGCTGTTCAACAAATGGTGTTGGAAAAACTGGCTTTCCACATGTCAAAGCCTAAACCTAGACCCATGTCTATCACCATGCACTAAAGTCAAAATGGATCAAAGTTCTAAATACCACAATAAAAACTCTAAATTTCCTGGATGACAAAAAAAAAAAAAAAAAAAGATAGAAATCTTGAAGACACAGGTATAGGCATAGACTTCAAGAACAAAACCTAGGTTTTAAGGGAAATACTACAAATAACAAATGGGATCACACCTTATTAAAAAGCTTTTGCACAAAAGAAATCACCAACAGTGAAAAGATAATTCACAGAATGGGAAAAAATTATATTCAATTGTCCCACAGACAGACAAATGACTTACATCTAGAACACATAAAGAATTGAGAACCAGGTATAGTGCACACCTGTAACCCCCAGCACTCAAGAGGGTGAGGCAGGATAATAGTGAGTACAAGACCAGCCTGGGCTACAAAGTGAGTGCAAGGTCATCCTTCACTGCAAAAAAGAATTGACAAAATCAGACCCCCCCATGCAAATTTTAAAAATGGGCATTCAAGATGAATACACACTTCTCAGATAAAGAAATTCAAATTAAATACATGAAAAATGTTCAACATCATTGGTCATTCAAAAGAGGCAAATTAAAACAACACTGAGATTCCATCTCATCCCAGAAAGAAGTTACCACCAAAAAAGTCAACCAGTAACAAAGATGGACAGGCTGTGGGGGAAAAAAAAGAAAGAAAGAAAGAAAAAGAAAAAAGAACTTTTCCACTATTGGAGGGAGTATAAAGTAGTACAACCACCATTGAAATCAGTATGCAGACTCCTTTCAAAATCAGCATTAAAGGTCCCATTCAACTCAGCTATTCCTCTTCTGGCTATCTTCCCAGAAGAATTAAAACCATCATACCACAGCAATATAGTGCACCCATCTTTATAGCAGCACAATTTGTAATAGCTAAATCTTGGAAACAACCCAAATACTCATCAATTGAGAAATGGATAAAAAAATAAATAAAATAAAATAAGATTTTTTATTTTTAAAAAATTTTAATTTTAAAAATTTTTCAAGAATACAAAATAGTGATAGCAAAAACAAAAACCAGCATTAGAAATGATACAAAATTTCACTAAACAAAGTAATAGAAATTCAACAATGGTTGCCACATTTAAGTACATACGCAGAATATTTTTTTCAATTTAACAATGGTTGTATTACATATTTTCATCATCAAATCAGTTTAAATTAATAGATACAGGTATGTAAGATTGATCAAACAATTAAACATTAACAGTTTCCATAAACATTAATTTTTTAATTCTTCCAAATACATTTTGTACTTAAGTCACTCTTCTAAAAAAAAATAAATAAATAAAAAGATTTTCTATATATCTAGCAGAATCCACTCAGCCATAAAGAAGGATCAACTGGAGACACTGTAGGTAAATGGATGCAACTCAAGACCATACTCATAAGTGAAATAAATCACAAGTATAAATATTGTATTATCTCACTAGTGTGACAAACTCTAGGTCCAAAATGTACACTAGATATTGTGAATTGGAAAAAAAAAACTATTCAAATGAAAAGCCAAACTGTGATAGGAGAAAGGAGAAAAGAAGAAAAGGAAAAAGAAAAAAGAAAAAAATTTATACACAAAATAACTACGTAACTACTTTCTTTTCATTCGTTGAAAAATAAGTTTATACTAATATTGTCTGGATAAGATATCGTGTCTATAACTATTAGAAAAAATGTAATAACTGAAGACTGATATGACTACATAAAAATTTCTAGCTTTATAAAATAAAAATTATTATTTAAAGAGGAGAGGACAGATGGATATCAAAGGAAATTTTGCTCAACCTATAAAAGAATTAATATGCAAAATAATGAAGAGGGGCCAGCGAGATAGCTCAGCAGACTAAAGTGCCTGCTTGGGCAAGTTTAGGCAAAGCACAGGGACTGTGGTTCAATCCCCAGCACCACCATACCAGCCCCTCCCTGAGCCAGCCAGAGTCTGGGCATGGTAGGGCGCACTTATAATCTCAGTGCTGGGGAGACTGAAAACAAGAGGATCATCATGAGTCCAAGCTGTGTAGTGAGATCCTGTAGCAACCAAATACACAAAAATTTAAAAAAGAAATCCCAAAAGCAAATTAGAAATGACAAATAATATAAATATGGGGGAGGAATATAAACAGCTAATCACAGAAAAATGGAAATATTCTCTCTCTTTCTCTCTCTCTGTCTCTGTCTCTCTGTCTCTCTCTGTCTCTCTGCCTCTCTCTCTCTCTCTCCCTCTCTCTCTACCCTCTGCCCTCTCTGTCTTTCTCTGTCTGTCTCTCTGTCCCTCTCTCTCCACTGGGGATCAAAGCCAGGGCTTCCCATATGCTAAACAGGTGCTACCCTCCAGACTATATGTATTTGTTACATAAAAAGCTCATGTTTTCATGTTGTATTTATTTAATCACATTTTTTCCATCCTGTGGGGTCTCTCTCAGTCATACCCTTAATTTTATCCTGCTGGAGACATCAGCAATATTGCTAAGCCATGCTGCTTATGACTTTAAAAAATGACCCCCCACTGGTCAATCATCACTGAAAGAGCAGGAGGGCATAAGAGGGGTCTACAGAGATCTGATGAAAACAGCATACTATGGAGCTTGAGACAAGAAAAGTGCTTAAACAGAAGGAAAAGTATCCAGACCTCGGAAGGAACACAGTTTTCCCTCACTCAAACCCTGCTAGAGTCAAAAGCACCACAATGTAAGGTGGCAATCAGGTTGGCAGTTCAGATTAGCACCAAGCAAGATGGCTATGTGTGGGAACACTCTCTGTAAATTCTAAACACCCTCTGTTATTTTTCATAATTGACATCTAAACTGCCCCGTAACTCTCAAGTACTTCATTTCAATCATTCTTTGAATTGTACATCAGCAGTATTTTGTATTCAATTACACTAAAACATTTTGGTGACTAGCAAAGTGTGAAACTTACTCATTACACAATTCAGTAAATTTATGGTCCAAATAAATTTTATCTATAATTTCCCAAACCACTACAAAAAGTTAAACCATTAATTTTTATGCAATAAAACACAGTATGGGACTATATAAAAACTAAAATAAAAAATTTCAAACATTAACTGGTTTCGAAGATTATGTCTAGGGAGAGAAAAAAATTACATAATGTAATAATCAGAGGCTGGGGAGATAGCTCAGTGGTCTAAGCACCTCCCTGATAAGTATAAGGACCCAGGTTTGATCCCCAGTACCACCTGACATGCCAGCCACCAAAACAAGGCATGGTGGTACAAACCTGTAATCCCAGTGCTGGGAAGACTGAGACAAGAGGATCCCTACAAGTCTGAGTTGTAGACCAAGACCCTGTACCAAACTAATTAATTAATTAATTAATTAGCAGTCAGAATTTCTTCCAAACAAATACTAATCCTTAATGTAAATCTCAGTGGGGGAAAAAAAATCATTCTTAATGGATAAAGATAAGACAAAATTTAACCAAAATGTGAGTATGGGTGTGACTGAAAATAACAAAGAAGGGTATTGGCAAATACTGAAAAAGAAAATAACCATATAACATAATACAACACGAAGTTAGTCTTTCAGCTCTTTTTGAAAATTGCTGTGATAGGAATGGTCTAATCTTAAGATCATTATCTTCAGGCCACCATCTCCGCCAGTGGCAGAATGGCACCGGCAGAGCCCGATTCAGGAGGGGCAGCACAGCATACAGCACACTTTTCACAGTCACCCTGCAGCACCCGCTCTATACACGCTTACTTTGCTTGTGCACTTGCTTTCTTGCTTGCTTGCTTGCTTTCCCTCCTTCCTTTCTTCCCTTCTTCCTTCCTTCCTTCCCTCCCTCACTCCCTCTTTCTTTGTGTACTGGGATTAAACCCAGGAGCTCGCACGTCTGAAGCACATTCTCCACCAATAAACTGCCCTGGCTACTCCCAATTCCTAAAGGTGCTAGAAGCATCCATGACCCACGCTGGTGAAAGGTACTGGTCTGAGGTGCGCAGAAGGCCCTCGAGGGACACCCACCACCACCCACATCAGAGCAGAAAGGAGACTGTATAGGTAAATGTACATGGTCTTCCCGCATTCTTGGAAATGTTTCCAACATGCATCTCTATATCTCACAACCAGTAATAAAATGAGGGCCAGGGAGATAGCTCAACAGACTAAGCGCCTGCTTGGCAAGTGTAAGGTTCTGAGTTCAATCCCTGGTACTATAAAAACAATAAAAACCTTGTTTGGCTTTTAGGGGGCTTACAGGTCAGCTCAGCTGTTTAAGCGCCTGTGTAGGCAAACCCAGTCAGGCTCAGGGTACCACAGTCCGATCCCCAGCTCAAGTGCCTTACTAGACCTGCCCTGAAGGCAGCCTAAGCCAGAAAAAAAAAAAAAATATATATATATATATATATATATATGTGTGTGTGTGTGTGTGTGTGTGTGTGTGTGTGTGTGTGTGTGTGTGTATCTCCTTCCCAATAATAAAATGAAGATGCTTACTAGCTTTCATTAAGCTCTAACTGTCACACATCAGTTACAAGACACATACATCAGTTTCACCTCTGATACCAGGGAAACAAAAACAGAAGGACTGATGGGATAGAGTGGGGGTGAGTCTTCCTTAAAGGAAACAAACAGAGATCTGATGCAAGTCTAGTCAAAAGTTGTAATGTTTAATTGTTTGATCAATCTTATATACCTATATGTATTAATCTAAACTGATGTGATGATGAAAATATGTAATATAACCATTGTTAAATTTAAACAATAAAAAAAATTGAAAAAAAAAAAAAAAAGAGAAAAAAGGCCAACTAAAAAAAAAAAAAAAAAGCACAGCAGCAGCAGCAGCTGGTTGATGTCCTCCAGTGATGCTCTGCTATGGAGCACACATCTCAGTTGATTTGATGGCCTTCACGCTAGTCACAGAGACACAAGTAGGACCTGTCTGCACACTCAGGCAGCCCTACTAAGGATTCCCTACAAACAAAAGGTTTAGGCAGAGATGGAAGGACAGGGCTCATGGTGCACATACCTGTGTCGCTAGCAGAGCCTGTGGACAAAGCTGGCATGATGCAGGCTGAAGGCAAGGTGTGGCCCTCCACACTCCCACCGCAGAGAGCACAGGCTGCCCCAGCTCAGAGGCCTGCAGCCACCGTGTCCACTGAGATTCGTAGGTTGTGTGAGCTGATTCTAGAAAGAAAAGAAACACTTGTGTATATATAATGAACATTACTGAACTGCAACATTCTGTAACTAATCCAAACTTCATCAATACACTAGTGGAGAAACTAATTCTACAGAATTTCTTCTACAGAAAATATGCAGATATTCGGCAGAAGTTTCTGGTGGGGGCATGTAATTTCTAATTGGAAACACTACTGCTCTTTATGCACGTGTCAGAGCTTCCTTGAAGACTTTTACATTTGGTTTTGGGACCACTGATGGGACATATGGAGAACTTTAAGAAGCTTCTGTAAGTCAAAGCTATTTTGAAATTCCTTCCCTCTGTTATCATAATTCTAGCTGCATTTCCAAATGTGTAACAGAGACCATATGAATTGCCAGTGACCTAGAACTAATTGTGCTTTTTAAAGAGCTCATTCTGAGATGAAGACTGCAGAGTTCTCTAACTGAAAACTGCAACTAACCTTGAAAGATTTTTTACTAACCCTAAAGCAAGCTATTATTATAGGCTTATGTAAATGATAATCTAAACTAAGCCGCAGGATCCAAGCTAATAAATAAAGTCTTTTAGTAAAAATTAAGCATGGATGGGTGTTGGAAGTATCAACTTTTTTTTTTTTTTTTTTTACCATAACTATCCTAAGTTTATCCCAAAATAAGCAGTAAAGACAGTAAAGAAGAACAGCTAACGCTCAAGGACTTGAAAATTCGGCTTAAACTCTATTCCTGCTGGATCTATGCTGAGGGTCAAGTTATTTAATCTTACTAAACCTTAATTTCCATACACACAAATGGAGGTAATAATTTAGAACTATTTGATAATTATATATGCTCAAGTATGCATCACAGTAGCTTGCATAAAATAGAAGTTGGCTATGTGAAAGGTTGTTTTTTAATTCACTCAATATAGTTTTAAAATTAAAACATAAAAGAAAGATTAAAATTTACATTGGCCTAACACTTAGAGGAAGACCATATGGTTTAAATCTAAGTCACTAGTATCTAATAATGGAAAATACAATCCATCTAAATTTTGTAGAAATCAGAACTACATGATTCTTACAAATTTATTTTTCAATGAAGTTCCTCAATTCACTAAACAACAAATGTAGTCATTTAAAAATATAATTTGACAAATATTAAGGAGAACAAGAAAAACAAGCTGTAAACACTGCGAAAACTGGCTGATTTCAATTCTGAGTGCATTTAAATTGCTGATTCATATTACAGAATAAAGAAAGCTGAGCTGGCCAGATTTTCCTTGAAAAAAATCCAACTCTAAAATTTCATTAAAGCCATCAAAAGTTGCTTTTTAATTGTCAAAGTAAAGTTGATATAAAAAGTTTACAGTCAGATAGGCTTTCCTAGACTAGCTCGCTGCGATGTCTTGAAATCTGCTTTATATTATCACAAGAGCCAACATAGTAAAGCCATGCATACGAGTCTGTACACAGAAGAATGCTAACTGAAAATATGAGGGAGGTTATTTTAAATACCCAATGAAAATATAAATAACTAAGTCAAAAATAAAAAAGTAAAGACAAAGCCAGGCTTCACTGATATCTAGTTCAGAAGCTCTTTTCCCTAAGGCAACTTGGCTTTCATTTCACAAATTATTCTAATAAGCATTAAAATTCAACTATAAAAAATATTTCTTATAAAAGGGTAGACATATTCTTATACAAACAATCCCCCAAAATACATATAATTTAAATAATGCACTTAATGAACAGATTTGTTTTTGCTGATAATGAAAAAAAGAAAACCAGTTAAAAGTGATAATGTCTATGCAAATCCATCTGTACCGTTAAAACAATATATATGTGGGGGGGAGGGTAGCTACTTACAATGCATGTACGCAACTTAATGTCTTTATATTATAAGAAAAGTTATCATTTACTTGGTATCAGTTACATATACATACACACACACGCATATATATATATATATATATATATATATATATATAATTTAAGCCACTTCCTTCATGACTTAAAAAATTATGTTTCTTCTTTTACAAAACACATCACATATGTCAACTTATACTTACAGTAAACAAAGCTATAATCTGATGCAATTTGGTACAATCTAATTCTATAAATACTAACAAAAATTTTACATTCCACATCAAAATGTACTTTTGAGCTAATACTCCACATGAAAGGACTCCACACTTCCCAAATGTTATTTCATAATAAGGATCCAAGGCTAAAATTTGTCCAAAGCTGTATACTTACTTCAATGTCATTATCTGTTTTTGTATACTCCAAAGCAAATGCCTACAGTGAACATATACAAATACTGTGTATGTATATGAATTTTTTAAAGGTTCAATAGAATGCCAACCAGTAAGGTCCTTAAGATTTTATGGAACGAAGTAGCATTGCTAAGTTTAACTTTCCAAGTTAAATTTTTGTGTAATAGTGTTACTTTCTTTGGCTAAATTTGTTGAAAATGCTTTGGAATTTTTCAGAACCCAGCCATAATTATTACTGACTGTTGTATGGAATCAATTTACTACAACACAAAAATTCCAGCTGTTACAGTATGTCCTGAGAGGGATTACTGAATATTATTAAATTGAAGTTCAATCCGTCTTTCCACAAAAAAAAGGAAAGAAAAAGAAAAAAGAAAGCAGAAGACCCAAACGCCAGGAACATAACACCAGTATCAAGAACACCTGAAGTATTTACAACACCCAATAGAACTATTACAACGCTCCTCTAAAAAGGCTTACTTTTGAATTTTCATTATTCCAGTTGTACCTTGCTTCTATATATCACACTGTATCATGTTCTTCTGGCATCAGTCACGTGGAAACAGTGAAACATGTGTAAGTCTGAGCACACAAAGTTCAATCTCTCCCAGCCCCAACTTGCTGCTTCTGGGGCTCTCCTGACATCTAGTGGTCAACAGCAGAAACGCAAGCATTTGGAACAAGGCTTGGAATTTCCCGTAAAGCAAAAACTGACAACATTCCAGCAAGTGACAGAGTGACCACAAAATTCTTTATTACTGTGCAGAGACAGTCAATTAATGCAAATAAACAAGGAGCCGAGTAATTTAAAAACACACTTCCTTTCTATTTGGCACAGTATTCAAGAATCTAAAAACTTTTAATTAACTGTCCTCACAAAGTAACAATTACATTAACAGCTTGTGTTATTTCAGTATAGCAACTGAAGATCATTTGCAAGACACAAGAGTAAACTTTTAAGTATAATCTACTATAATTTTAAAAGCTCAATTTGAAAGACTCATTAGTACATTAGCCAATGCAAGCAGTAGCTTCTATCTGTTAACACTGTTTGAATCTTCATAAATAGTATAAGAATATGAAGGAGTCACCATAGACCTACACGGTGAAAAGCTGCTCATATAAAATGGTGTTTATATCTTTTCCACTTGCAGTCCTCAAAATGTGTGGTCTTTAGACTCCTAGTAGTTTCCAACACCTTTCAGAGGGGTTCATAAGGTCAAATCACTTTGAGAAAATACGGTGTTATTTGTCTTTCGTACCAACACTGAGAAATGACAGTGGGTCAGCCCATGGGCACCTTCGCCACTGCAAGAACCAAGAAATGGCACTAACCTGCAGCTCCTTGTTGTGCTCGTCACCCCCAAGCACGGAGGGGGCACACTTGAGAATATCCTCCATGACGGAGTAACACTAATAGCTCCATGGGCTCCTGACTGCCCATCTTATCAGTGGTCTCTGTGCTCACATGGAAAGCTCAGATACAGTGCTGGGTGGGGAACACAGCAAAGGCCAACTTAGAGCACACTTTGTGTAATGAGCTAAGCTATGAATGAATCGGTGTGGTCGATCGCGCTGCTGCATAGGAGGACTGATGAGAGATCAATTTCAGGCCTGGGTATTGGCAAGCACTTTCCTGAAAATGAATGAAGAGTGTCTGTGACTTCCACTGCAACAACCAAGACTGCGTGATGCTGACGATAAAACACGAGGGTCTAAGCAAAGCACAGAACTCTGCTACCGAACAGACTAAGACAACGCTTATTTAATATCCCAGTACGTGGCCAGCTCCTAGCTTATCAGAGCTCTATTTCCCTTCTAGCTGAAGAGTACCTCATTATTTCACTTATGGGAGACAGAATAACTGAAAATGAGCACACAGCCCTTCGGGCAGGCCTCTGTGAGGCACGCATCACAGCTCTGCCTTACCAACTCTGTGATCTCACCCTAGCTACCTCATGAGAGGAGATGGAAACTACTAACATCTACAGCAACCAGCCAATGGGTGCCAGCTCTCATTAACAATTCAATTCGATTTCCATCTCACCTCTTCTAATCTGGCCAACTTCCCAGAGGTCTTCTGATGAAGAGAATGTATGCTGTGGTAGGAAGCAGAACTTCATTTAGAATTGAGCCCTAACTCTTATCATATTACAACTTATAAAGAATGAGACCTTGGGAAGCCATACAAAATAATATTAAACTATACATTAGATTTATATATTTTATGTGTGTTACATATAATACACGATGAATAATGTTAGAGATAACTATCATTAATTGAGGACAATTTGCCAGACATTAGGTCAAAAACACAACATTCATAATAATAATTATCCCATTTTTAAAGCACTACATCATACCCTACAGGTGAGGAAACTGCTGACAGCTCTGGCAGATGACAGAAACTTGCAGGCAGCTTGGCCTGCACCTGCACACAGACAGGATTCTGCAATGAGCAGCGCAAATTCAGAGCTCACACTGCTAATCACACCACACAGTGCTACCCTAAATAGCCTATATAACTTCCTAGCTGTCAAAAGCAGACAGTAGCTCTGCCTTATGTATTCTTCTAGGGGCTAACCAAGTTACACAAGATCTTCAAACCTTAGCTCTTCCTTTCCCTCAACCTTTCCCTTTGTACCTTTGCTTTAGTTCATCTTTTTTATTTGCAAATGAGAAAAATGTGCACTCATGTCCACCTCATCTGATTTGCTCCTGTGGCACCTTTAGGTCATGACCTTTCCAACATCAAGTAGCTTCCAAAAGCTGGATTCTCAGCCTGTAATCCTTCAGTCACTAACACAGAGGTCTAGAACACACCTACAGAGTCACAGCCTTAATAGCCACAAATATTTCTAAAATCTATAGTAATATCTTTCATGGCAACTATACCCTAAAAAATTGTAGCACACAATAAAGGCCCAAGAATATAATCCAGGTTGCACTTATTTTTTTTCTTGTAAACAGTCATCATAGCATTATAATTTATAGTTAACAACTTCCAAAGCATATAAGCAACCTAAAAATAAATTACCCAACTAAGCAAGTTTTATTACAATTACATATCACTTTATATTCAAATTAAAATGCATAAAAATAAATCTATTTATTTAATAGCCACACTTAACATAAATCCATAGTGGTTAACAAAAGGATAGCTCTCAATAAAGCTTTGTGTTCGCCCAAGCTCTCATTATTGCGCAGGTGCGGCAAACCATTGGGCAAAATACCCTAGCAAAAATCTAGGTAGACCAAGCCAGAGGTGTCCAGTGGGATGGTGGAAGACAGAGACGGAGACCCTCCACCCCCAGCACAGATGCTGACTAACATGGACACAGACCGTCTCCATAAGAACTCCAGAAACCAAGGGGGGTTGCATCAGGGCGAGCACAAGCCAAGGACAGAAACGTCAACACAGACGAGAAAGTCCGCTGTGTTCTGCTAACCTTGCTCTGCAAACACCCTAATCTCCACAAAAGAACACAAGACCTGTACAGAGACAGAGGAACATGACCCATTCTCAAGTACAAAACTGAAGTCCAGAAACTGAACCAAAAGAAGAGACCTCTGAACTAGCTGATAAACAACCCAAAACACCCATCCTAAAGACACTCCAAAAGCTAACATAGCACGCAAGTGTAAACAAAATAAATGAGATGATATATGTACAAAATAACAAACTAAAAAGAGAAACTGAAACTATTAAAAGAAAATGAATACTGGAGCTTATAAATATAATAACTGATCGCTACAATAGACTTGATCAAGCAGAAAATCAAATCAATAAACTTGAAAATCACATGGCATTATCAAGTCAGAAGAGTGAAAGAGGAAGGAGAAGAAAAACAGGAGAAAGGAGAGAGGAAATGAATGATAATGGTGATTAACAGGAAGCAGAGGAGCAGGAGGAGGAAGAGAAAAAGAAAGAAATGCAAAGAATCTGATGGGACACCACCAAGTAGATGAGCCCTCTAGGCTACCAGCAGCTTGTACTCTTTCAACTATCTTGGAGGCCGCATGTAAGTAGAGCTACCCAATATTTGTCTTTTGATGACTTATGTATTTCTTTTTAAAAGGCTGAATAATGTTTCCTTGTATGTATATACCACAGCCTAATCTGTCTACCATGGGCATTTGGTTTGCTTTTCCCTTTAGCTATTTTAAATAATGCTACAACACACATGGATGCACAAATTTCTATTGCTTCTGACAACCTGATTGTACTACATTTTAGTGTGGGTCTCTTTGGATTTATTCTAGATAGAGTTTATTAAGCTTCTTGAACGCCCATTTCTTCTCTCAAATTTGAAGCTTTGTGACTGTCACTTCTTTTTCTTTCTTTTTTCTTTTTTATGTATTTGGTACAAGGTTTCACTACACAGCTTATACTCTCGTGATCCTCCTGTTTTCAGCCTTCCCAGCACTGGGATTACAGGCATGTGCCACCACATCCAGACTCAGTTGTGGCTCAGCATGCCCCAGGGGCAGGGCCGGTGTGGCATGTGGAACTGGGGATCGAACCCTGGTCCTTGTGCTTGCCAAAGCTGGCACTTTATCTGCTGAGCTCTCTCGCTGGCCCTGTGACCATTATTTCATTGGATAAATTCCTGTGGCTTTTTCCTCTTAGACATCTTCCATGTGTTCTATCTTCACATCCTTAAATGAAATCCTTACAAGTTTTGCCCATGTTTCCTACCTTCCAATATATTCATCTTCTGCAGTGATTTCCAAAGGTCAAAACAGACTGAAATAAGCCCTTTACACAACAGCACAAAGTTTCCATGTCATATGATAGGGAAAACCAGTAAATGCTAAAGAAAGAAAGGCCCTCATGTATTGGCCCCTATGTATTAAATAGGGAAACATTTCATATCTGAAGTCAGTTATATCCAACCGAAACCTCAGTATTTAAATATCATTCATATTAGCTGCCAGAATCTACTGATAATACTTTGTAATGTTTGTATTTGTATGTCACACGTCTGCACAAAGGTATTTAGTTTCTAGGGTGAGACAAATGAGTGGTAAAGAGAAAAATTTGCTGTTCCTGACATCATGTGATAATGGAACAAAACTTGAGTTACTACGCAGTCATTGTCCAAACACCATGCAGATGCCTACACAAAACACTTTGCAGGACTATGCACAGCCTTAGGTAGCAGACATACTCTCCTACACGATCTGGCAAGGAGACTCACTTTACCTGAACTTCATGTTAAGAACTCAGGCTCAGAAGGTAACTAAAAGGCTCTGGAGCAGATACTGGACAGCAAGAAATGAAAGCTATAAGCCACTTCATACACGTGCACTCATGAGAGGAGACGTGGCCACACCGGAACAACAAAGGAGGCCAAGTGAGTCTGCCAGGCTCAGGCCTCAGAGGGGACCTTCTCAGAGCTGTCACCTGCCCTGCCATCTAAGATCCTCAGCTCACCCTGCTCCACTGCTCCTTCCTTGTGCCAGCCGCCAGGGAATATGCTATGTGCACTTCGGGCCTCGCTTCCACTGGCTGTCTCAAAACTTTGTATTGTTCACTGTAATTTTCTGGAGTCATATAATAATACAACAACAACAAAATTAGGAATAAAGACTCCACAACTTGTTTCCAGTCTGCATGAAGAAACAAAAGTGAGTGTGCCCTGAAATCCCTATTTATCTTAGCGATGAGCACACATTTTGCACTCATGCCACCCACAGCCCCCCAGCCCTTCCAGTCCGCCCCACCATTTCTCATGGCCTTTTTCATCCCTGCGAGGGAAGCAGCGTGGTCTCCATTTGCTGTTTGCAGAGGGTACTGGAGGGCTGGCTCCCGGCCGCTTCTTGGTGCTCGCTGTTCAGGGGCCATGGGTGTGTGGCCCAGGCCTGCAGCGCAGCCCCATGCATCTCTCCCGGCTGGCTGGCACTACGCGCTGCGTACCCACGCAGGCAGCGGGACGCCATCCTGTCCTCCTTCCGAGAAGCCCTGCCATGCAGGGTTCCAGCCAGCAACAGCGGACTCTTCACCTTTTGTATTGAAAATTTTTCTATTCAAAACAGTTTCCTAAGGTTTTATTATTTATTTATTTACTTATCTGTTTGCTATCATTTCCTGGCTCTGTTTCCCTAAACATCTCTCCGCTGACAGACTTACTTTAGGATGGACTTATTTTAAGAGATGTTTGTTCAAGCATTCAAGACATAAAGAGATCTGAAATTTACTAAAAAAAAAACCACTTGGCAACTTTTGACAAACCGCAGGATCTAGGTAAGCATGAGGGCACTGGCTGTGCTGTTCTTTCTGTATTTCTGTCTTCACATCTTCATGATGAGATTTTTTTTTAAAAGAAACCTATTCCCAGGTCCTCGGACCTCAGAGCCCTGTGTCTCCCATTCAGATGCCTTGATCAGCCACTGTAGGCTGCATGTGGTGACGAATGCCTGCAATCCCAGCACTTGGGACAGAGTCAGGAAGACTAACATAGTTTAAGGATATCCTATGCTCACAAAGCGAGTTCAAGTCTAGCCAGCCTGAACTGGATGGTGAAACTCTGTCTCAAAAAGAAAAAACAGGAGAGTAGCCACCTTAGCAAGCTCAGAAATAAGCACCCACAGATGCAGGTGCCATCTGCCCATGACAGTCCCAGGATCAAGTGATTGCTCAAGGAAAAGAGGAAACACAGCTGATGGCTCCCTGGCACTTTCCTGATTGAGCTTAAATTTCTTAAAATGATGCCTGCGCTCCACATTTCCAGCTTTTTTTCTTTGAGAAAATCACACTGACGCTCTCCCCCAACTACTCCATACCACGGCGTACCGAAGCGCACTGCCTTATCCTGTCTCAAGCAGTGAACTTGCTCAACTCCAGTCCCTCTGCCTGCTCAAAATAAAGAGTTCCCCTGCAGAGAAGGCACTGCACTGCCGAGCAGCAAGCAGCGAGCAAAAGAGACCTTGGCCGCAGCAAGCAGGGACTACGAAGTCCAAGTCGCAAATGCAAAGGGTGTTTGTTCTCTTTCAGGTGTGATTACTAGCAGGCAGTTCCTTCCAAAATCAGCAGGGGGTGGTATAATTTTATTTTTAAAAAGAAAATGAAGGTCACTGAAGAGCAACCTTCACAAGCCTCAAATGAAGGGTTAAAAACACAGGAATCTCGAAAATAAACAACCAATATGGACTTCATCTAGCAAATATTTATTTTTCTCTAGAAAATCACTTGATAATATATCCATATCTATATCTATGACTATATTCATATCTAAATGTGGTTATACCCTCTGAATCAACAAGTTAACCTACAAGAAATTTACCCCAAGATCAAGTTCTGCTGGTCTATGGAAAGGAGCAGATAAGGCTTTATTTATTTTGTCTCCTGTTTTCAATTGTTTGTACTTTTTCTCTTCTTAGTTTCTTATATGTTTCTCTTTCTTTCCTTCTTCCAAGTTTGTATGCATATATCTGGTATTATTAATAACTGTCTGGAAGATAGCACTTTGCATTACAACAAATTCTGTGAAATTCATTACTTTGTTAAGTGAAATTCTGTATAACTTACATTTTTTTCTGTTTTAATACTATTTTGTACTCTTAAAATTTTTTAGATTAAGCTGGGCGTGGTGGCTCACGGCTGTAATCCCAGCACTCGGGAAGCTGAGGCAGGAGGATTGATGCGAGTTTGACATAGCAAGACCCTGTCTCAAAAAGACAAAAAAAAAAAAAAAAAAGTTAAAAAGAAATGATCAAGTAAGTAACCAACAATGACTCAATCAACTTACACTAATATATGAGAAGACTGTTTGAGCTTTCCACAGCAGTACTTGGGTTGCAGTGCCGCTACTGCTCTTAGCACAGACACAGAGCTGGCCGAGCCCAACGTACCTGCGCCACACCTGGGCTCCCACCACCCCCTCCTCTGCAGTGGTATGATCTGCTTCACTCCTGGCCTCTCTTGTATTCCTAGGCTGGTTCCTCATCTGCTTTGGCTTTCTTACTTTCAAAAGTGATCACGTCTTAAATGGAACAACAAACTTCTAATACACGAATGCTTTGAACATTTAATCATTTCATTTGTGAATTATGTACCATTTACAGTTAAAAACCATTATCCAACATTACCTATTTGCAAAATGGCAGGCCAGGAGTCTAACACACAGTACCAGAGTGTAAGCCTGCAGTAAATAAGCTGCATTATCTTAAAATCAATTCCACTTCCAAAACCTGTGACTCTGCAGTTGTGCTGGCTGACTTTAGGGACTCAAGTAACCTGGGACAGGCCACACTGGGGCATTCAGAAGCAAAGTATTCCCTATGCAAACTGCAACGGTGGCTAGAATTCTTCCTTATCTCAAAAAAAACAAAAAACATGTAATTGAATAAGAATAGAGCCACCATGGTACCTAGGACTTCAGTCTGTTTTCTTTGAGGTATTGGACAATAAGCAATCTATCACTCAAGCCTGAGCTGTAAATGAGATGCTGCCACAAGCTCTCACACACACTGCCTCTCAGAGCTCTCCTGAGTCCAATTGACAACCATTCACTTTTGTTTAACAGCTGAAGAGCCAAAAGACTACGCACATCTATATCTCTGTCTACATCTGCATCTACAGCTACATCGACATCTGCTTGCATATCCATATCCACACATAGTATCAAACAAAGGCTCTCAAAGACCACCAGATACGTTTTTTCCCAACTTGGCAAATCATCTCCTGCCAGTGGAAACAGCAGAACGTTAGGCCTGCTTGAAGTGTGAACCTGAAATAAGTGACATTAAACAGTGTATTAGTTACTTTTTGCTCGTTGCTGGGACAAATACCCGACACTCAAAATGAAGGAAGGAAAGGTTTATTTAGCTCACAGTTTGTAGAGGTTTCAGTCCATATTCGGCTGGCCCAAGGCTGAGTGGAACAGAGCAGAGAGCATCCAGTTCATGGCGGCGGAACAGCAACAAAATGGTGGCAGAGGTAGCCAACCAAAACGGCAGCAGAGCAGCAGCAACAGCTTGAGCTCCAGTCTGTCTCTCTGTCTCTCTTTATATTACATTCAGGCTCTCCGCCTTAGCTCCCACCCTAGGCTACACCCATAATCCCAGAAGTACTTCCACCCATAATCCCATCAGTACTAAAACCTATAATCCCAGGGATCATGGATCAAGTCTCAAACTCTAGAAGTCCCCGCCCAGTGACTCCATGAGGCTTTCGGGGGACAACTAGACATAAACCATAACATTCCGCCCCTGGACCCCCAAAGTCTCATACATATTCCTTTTTACAAAAGACACTTTAGTCCATCTGGAAGAGCTACCAAAGTCCCAATAGTTTCAGCATTGCTGAAAAGTCCAAATCCCAAGTTTCCTCGAAGATCCAAGGCAAATTTTCATCTGTGAGCCCCTGTACAATAGAAGAGTCAAACATATCCAACATTCAAAGGCATAAGATAAACATTACAATTCCAAAAGTTGCAAACAACAGGGTAATACAAAACACTGGGACCAACACATGTCCAAAATCCAGC